>JARLTB010000072.1:9585000-9732500 GCA_030141615.1 Unio pictorum | reverse complement strand
AGCATTTTGTTCCTATCCTGGGACTGAATTTTCTGTATACGTTTAGATAGAGGGAGAGGAAGAGGGACAAATATAACTGTACGAATAAAAATATTTTTCTTAACACAACTAAAATACAACTTTCTTCAAATACAAATTAAACCATTTTGCAATACACCGACTGTACACATGGTAAAAAATATTCGGTAGAACGTTGATAATTGTGTACAGAGTTATACCATTACAACTTATATGTTTGCTTAATGTACACATACACGCTTACCGTTGCTTTTGAAATCAAATTCTTCCAACGTTTGTTAAACTGAAACTTTTGCAAACGCACAAATATATACTTCACTTGGTTCTGGTTCTACTTCTATAATTTTAAAAACAGAATTAAATTTTATTGAAATGTATTGAAATGATTGAATTTTATTCTTGAATATTAAAATTCATATTATTTAATTAATTACAAAATTCATTGAAGAAAACGTGCGATTACCACTACCGTTATTAATATGGAATGCATTTGAAAGCAGCGACAATTAAGTCTTTCTTTACCTAACCACACAACTGCAGGTGGGTCCACCAAAGGCTTCGATTTCTAAAATATAAAACCATTATAACTGTATTATCAAGCGCCCATTAGTAAGAAAGCAAACAATGGTCCATTTTGAAACGGAATCGATCTGAACTTTTAAAATGTTCCCTGCCGCAAAACAGATTACTCTGTCAAGCAAATGAAACTCGGACAAAGGACAGAAAGAAGATGAAAACAGTGTAAAAGGCATTAAGCTGGATTTTGGAAGTTGTCATAAAAATATATTTTGCTGAACAATTATCAAGAGGAGTTATTTTCCTATTTCACGCATGAGAGACTCAGCACGCAGTCCCAGAAAATGAATAAACAAAACAAGAGGACAGACTCCGCCATCACTAAACATACATACATTTCATCTTAAACTTCATAAACGTTCTTTTCGATTTTGTATATAGGAAATATATTCTTCACTTAAAACATAAATTACAAATACAGATATTAATAATATGTAGGTTCCTTTTCGTCAACAATGATAAACTTTAGAGTTCCCCGTGTGCAAAGCATTTTGTAAAGACTGTTTTACACAACGTAAACGGTTTGAGATTATGCATAGCTGTAAGCTGATATTTGTAAGCTTGTAACAGTGGTTTGTTCAGTTTAAATTTTGACTGAAGGGCTTGGCTGGCTAAACGTCTAAGCTTCCAAAAACTATCATCAGATGGTACAACACCACGAAATCTAAATTTAAAAGCAATATATATATATATGCGTGTGTGTATGTGTGTCTGTGTGTGTATCTCTTTGCGCTTTCTTGCAACATAGTCAATTGATTTGGAAATGTTAACAAATCTAAAAGATGATTTCTTAATACTTTTTTATAATATGCGATATAACGTTGTGTGAAACGAAACTAGTATGTACGGTACAGATATGTTACTTGTGCCTCGATGTATATATGCTTTTCTTCTGCCCACACTGCAAGCCGATTGATTACATCACTGCTATATAATACAGCTAATTAGTCTGGTTAATAACTCTATGGATTTCATCGCCATTTGTTCAAAATGTCTTATGCAAAGGAGTAACGTCTACCTTTCGGTCAACCTTCAGGAAGACAACGCATCAAATATCTTTAAATAGATTAAGCAAATGTGGTACAACAGCACAACGTACCGTGTGTGAATAACGTATCGACGAATCTATCAGGAGCAATAGATTTTCAAGTTTATCATGATCACCACCTTTTCAAGAGAATCGGGGATACTACATTCCAAAAGACTATCAGGAACACCACCTGTTTCAGGACTCTCAGGAAACTACATTTTCATGACTATTAGAAATATCAACTTTTCATGACTTTCGAGACCTTCAATTTCATGATTATTAGGATAACAAACTTGTAAAGACTATCGGAAAAGTATAATTTCAAGGTGTTAAGAAACACCACCTTTTCAACAGCATTGAGCACAATGTTTTCACCTACATTTTCAAGATTATTAGAAACACCAGCTTTTTAAGAGTATGGGGAAAATCAACTTTGTAACTATCGGGACCTACATTTTCTGGACTATCAATAACACGACTTTCTAAAGGACTTTCAAGACACTACATTTGTAAGATTATTAGGGAGAGCAAATTTCAAGACTATCGGAGACGCTACATTTTCAAGGTTATCGGGGTCACCAACATTTGAAGAATTCATTGGGAACTTGTGTTCCTATTATATCTCTTGTCCGAATAACTCATTCATATTACTTGTAACAGATTTATTAATTTAACAAAAGAGAAGAAGCAATAAACAGTTTGATTATCACGTTATCTGCTGTGTATATCTAATTTGCATTTTGAAAAAATACTTTCTTAATAATTGTATCTATATATATCTGTATTTTGTGAATGACCTTGTCCAAAATCAAGATCATAATGTATCTGACCGGGAACATTTATTTTGCAAACAACATAGAAGAAAGCAAAAATTTGTCTATGACTGGGAATTAAATATTTATATTCTTATTATATTAAATATGTGTATTGTCTTGATTATGACCTTTTAAACTTCAAGAATGGAAAATTCCAGTAAGTAATAGAGTATTTTCAGACAATGATAAAGTAGAAGGTATATAATCTTGTTTAAATTAGAATTACTCATTCTTGTAGTAACATCTGCATCTAAGTTCAGTTATCAGTTGGGTGGATTTGTGACAAAAGGAATGATTATTTTGGATTTAATTCACAATACTGTAAGTTTCTACTAAATTTTCATTTTCTGAAATAGCGAATAAAATTGTCTGTAAAGTGTTACATAGCTTATTGCTTTAAGACCACATAATCATAACTCATGATATAACTTGTAGCACTAAGACATAATACTTGTAGTACCCGGACATTATATAACTTGTAGTACGCGGATATTATATAACTTGTAGTACCCGGACATTATATAACTTGTAGTACGCGGATATTATATAACTTGTAGTACGTGAACATTATATAACTTGTAGTACCCGGACATTATATAACTTGTAGTACCCGGACATTATATAACTTGTAGTACCCGGACATTATATAACTTGTAGTACCCGGACATTATATAACTTGTAGTACCCGGACATTATATAACTTGTAGTACGCGGACATTATATAACTTGTAGTACGCGGACATTATATAACTTGTAGTACCCGGACATTATATAACTTGTAGTACGCGGACATTATATAACTTGTAGTACCCGGACATTATATAACTTGTAGTACCCGGACATTATATAACTTGTAGTACCCGGACATTATATAACTTGTAGTACCCGGACATTATATAACTTGTAGTACGCGGACATTATATAACTTGTAGTACCCGGACATTATATAACTTGTAGTACGCGGACATTATATAACTTGTAGTACCCGGACATTATATAACTTGTAGTACCCGGACATTATATAACTTGTAGTACCCGGACATTATATAACTTGTAGTACGCGGACATTATATAACTTGTAGTACCCGGACATTATATAACTTGTAGTACTCGGACATTATATAACTTGTAGTACTCGGACATTATATAACTTGTAGTACCCGGACATTATATAACTTGTAGTACCCGGACATTATATAACTTGTAGTACCCGGACATTATATAACTTGTAGTACCCGGACATTATATAACTTGTAGTACGCGGATATTATATAACTTGTAGTACGTGGACATTATATAACTTGTAGTACCCGGACATTATATAACTTGTAGTACCCGGACATGATATAACTTGTAGTACCCGGACATGATATAACTTGTAGTACCCGGACATTATATAACTTGTAGTACCCGGACATTATATAACTTGTAGTACGCGGATATTATATAACTTGTAGTACGTGGACATTATATAACTTGTAGTACCCGGACTTTATATAACTTGTAGTACCCGGACATGATATAACTTGTAGTACCCGGACATTATATAACTTGTAGTACCCGGACATTATATAACTTGTAGTACAAGGACATTATATAACTTGTAGTACCCGGACATTATATAACTTGTAGTACCCGGACATTATATAACTTGTAGTACTCGGACATTATATAACTTGTAGTACCCGGACATTATATAACTTGTAGTACCCGGACATTATATAACTTGTAGTACCCGGACATTATATAACTTGTAGTACCCGGACATTATATAACTTGTAGTACGCGGACATTATATAACTTGTAGTACGCGGTGATTATATAACTTGTAGTATCTGGACATGAAACAGCTTGTAGTACCCGGACATTATATAACTTGTAGTACCTGGACATTATATAACTTGTAGTACCTGGACATGAAACAACTTGTGGTATCCGAACATTATATAACTTGTAGTACCTGGACATTATATAACTTGTAGTACCTGGACATGAAACAACTTGTAGTACCCGGACATGAAAAAACTTGTAGTACTCGGACATTATATAACTTTTAGCACTATGACATAATACAACTTGTAGTACCCGGACATGATAAAACTTGTAGTACCAGAACATGATAAAACTTGTAGTACGTGGACATGAATAAACTTGTAGTACCCGGACATTATATAACTTGTAGTACATGAACATGAAACAACTTGTAGTACCCGGACATGAAACAACTTGTAGTACCTGGACATGAAACAACTTGTAGTACCCGGACATGAAAAAAACCTAGTACCCGGACATGAACAAATTTGTAGTACCCGACATGAAAAACCTTGTAGTACCTGAACAATATTGAACTTTTACTTCATGGATAAGGTATATCTTTTAGTACTAAGATAAGGTATATCTTTTAGTACTAAGATAAGGTATATCTTTTAGTACTAAGATAAGGTATATCTTTTAGTACTAAGATAAGGTATACATTTCAAAGAAAGGCTATTTATTCTATCAAAACTTAGATGTACAAATCCAATCTAGCTGTAGCAACTATTCTTTCCGATTGCAACCGTTCAGTGTGACAAGAAGTTAATATGGCGTTTTCAGATGTGGAAAAATGAATTGTTCCTTATTGGCTTGATTTCATCCTTTAATGACATACTATCAGTGGTTCGCGGGCAGGCAATATACAGATGATTGGGATTTCATATTTTCATGGTTTATGCTATATTTATTGTCATTGGAGCGAACGTTTCTTCCGAATCGCTAGTTTTATGACCTATAATCGATAAATAGCAAAGTAAAATTGCTCTGCTTACACGCCTCCTAAATAAGGTCAATATTTACCTACAACTGTGAAAGACATAATAATTGTTCTATTATACCAAGAGCTAGATTAACTTTGATGAAATAACTGTCACACATGGAAATTTACTAGCTTATTATTTCCACATATTGATCTTCTGGGAAAGCTCCATTGCAAGCATGTAGCTAAGTACAGGCATAATGCACTCAAGGGTTATGAATAATCGTGACTAGGTATTAATTTCTTAGTCATCTTCGCATGCTTCATCTGGGTATATAAATTATGGAAAATAAATTCGTACTCAATTTCTCCTATAATCCTAACCTAAGATTGTGTTTTGCAGAAATGCTTAACAAAACTGGTGACTGAAATAATTGAAATGGTACATCAAATTTATTTCCAAGACGTATTTAATAGAGAAAGATTATTATCTCTTGCAGTTTTATACATGTTGAAAATCAAACTGTATCATCCCAATTAATGGTGAAGAAAGACTGTTCTAAAATCAACGTGACATGATCTTAGAAATAGTTGATTTGGAGGCATAGCTTATTGGTGATTATGTGTCGAAGCCAAAATATGATTTGGATAATTAGAACACATGCTCCATTGACTTCAGAAAAGTAAATTGCAATGTACATTCGTTCTATCAAACAGAAAGAACGTATTTTAATGTATACGTATATTCGGGATTATAATTTCTGATTTGAATTTTGGTAGACCTTATCAATGTTAAAGCAGTGTTATGACTGATATATTTCCAAACATTGTGAATGATCATGATTCAATATATCTGAGGACTGGTGAAAGATATTTTTGCTCATCAGACTAAAGCATGCATGCCTCACTATTTTTATGATATAATTGTATTGTATTATAGCACAGGCTAAGTGTTGCTTTGATTATAGATTCATTTAGTGGAACACAATTGTGTCTTTTATTTTATTTTAAAGTGACATTTATTTTATGTACAACTGAAACCCTATCTTATAGAAGCTTATTCCACTCTTATAAATGGTACGAATTAATACATGGAAACTCATTGTCATTTATTAAAAAGTATATACATGCTAAAATTTAATTGCTGCGTCAGCAAATGCGAAGACCGAATGTTAAATAATATTCAGCAACTGCAGTGCTGATTATATTAAGTTTATCGTTGGGTGTAAGAGATGAAACGAACCGTACGCAAAAGTATTTTTTCCATGTGTAACACAATATACCAACAATTTTTATTACATCGATAAATATGAACTTAAATATGGCAGTATGACAACTCATTTCATACCAGCCTCAACGTTAAAACATGTTTCCAAATGAAATAATACATCCATTTATAAATATAAGCAACAACACTAAAAAACTTATCAATAACATGTTTTCTGGTACACTACACACTATGCTATGAATCACGTGATTAATAACATGTGACAAAGACACTACTTGAACCAAAGCGCTTTCATTAAGACTCGACCTTTTAGATACTTAAGACCACGAGTCATTACAAAAACTAAGACTACTGTCATTTGTTTAGGTTTGGTGCTTGCTCGGTTCATCTTCAACCAGCTTTGACGGAAGCTTTGTTCACTAGAATCAGGGTCAATATATTACTGAAAACACTTTGAAGATTGAATACCATTCTATAGGTCACACATAACAAGAATCAATTAAATAAAGCATGAGGGTAATCAAAGAGTTTTTGTCTGCATTACTATGATCAAACCTATACATTATTAATGAAACCGAAATCACAACTGACAGAAATATCCTAGGGAGCAATTTCATTTTATATAAATGGACACGATTATCGTTTCTAAGTGCAATAAGGGGCAAGGTAAAGAACAAATTTAGAAGAAAAAAATGATTTTGTCAACATATTGCGCAGAAGGGGATATAAATATTTATTGATTACAGAGCATTTCAAATTTTACAGTGATATTTTAAAAGCTTGAAATATTATTTTATGCAGTCTTAGATAAGGCATCGGTACACATGTATAACTTTGAGAAGAAAGGAAAAGGAAAGGTCGCAAAATCATATTTGAAAGAGAAAGGGCGCAAATCTGTCAATATTGACATCAGTATTCATGAAAAATGTCCAATCAAAATCATATTTGAAAGAGAAAGGGCGCAAATCTGTCAATATTAACATCAGTATTCATGAAAAATGTCCAATCAAAATCATATTTGAAAGAGAAAGGTCGCAAATCTGTCAATATTGACATCAGTATTCATGAAAAATGTCCAATCAAAATCATATCCCTTATGTTGGGTCAAGGTCTCTGCTGCATAAAGAAATAATTCGATATATCAAAATGAAAAATGGCAGCAATATTTACCTGCAAGATCAAATTCGAATAAGCTTGGAAGCTTAGTTACTATTCTAGCGTATTAGGAAGCCGTATGCATTCCTCTATTGTTTCTTCTGTGAAATCAAGATACGTTGTAGACCACGTAAGAATCATCAAGATACGTTGTAGACCACGTAAGAATCATCAAGATACGTTGTAGACCACGTAAGAATCATCAAGATACGTTGTAGACCACGTAAGAAGCATTAAGGAGCAATGCTGCATTTTTGTAAGGAAACTTACTTTGTGTACAGATGTATAATGAAACGTTTCACATTAGGATGAATATTTCAGTGGTTTTCAAAGTTTTAAAAAGATAAATCTCTTCCTATACTTTCAGCTGATTTCCTCGAACAATGAATTTGTTTCTGATGGAATTAAGAAAAAAACAAAAAAAAAAACAACCTGTCCCACTAAGGAACGTTTAGCTCTCAAACAATTAAAAAGAAATTAAAATCACAAAACAATAAACGTGACAGGGACGTGTAAACGATCTGTGGATAAAAACCAATAAAACAAGATTATGACGTAAATGGAATTAAATATAGTATATACTTGAGTATATGTTAAGACCAATATATTTTTAAGGAAAACCGTGCAAAATTAACCGAATTAACGTGCTAGTAGTTTTAGTGACCGTTCTTCATTATGCTGACAAAAACAAACAGGCGTCAGCGGAGGTAGGATGGCACGATTTCAAGAAACCCCCATTACAACTGTGGGAACGTTTCCTCTCCCCTTGCCCCAAGGCAAGCAATTCTGCAAATCAGTAACAATTCAATGGACTTAGTTACAGTGTGCAATAAGCAAGTAATTGCAATGGACAAGATGTATCTAGTTACGTGAATTTTATGGATATGAACCTTATTACAGTGTACGGTATAGACTAATATACAGAGTACAATAATAAACTTATACATAGTATGCAATATGGACTTAAATATAGTGTATTATATTGACTTATATAGAGTATATTACATGGACTTATATACAGTGTATTATATTGACTTATAAAGAGTATACTATACAGACTTATATACAGTGTATTATATTGACTTATATAGAGTATACTATATAGACTTGTATACAGTGTATTATATTGACTTATATAGAGTATACTATATATACTTATATACAGTGTATTATATTGACTTATATAGAGTATACTATATAGACTTATATACAGTGTATTATATTGACTTATATAGAGTATACTATATAGACTTATATACAGTGTATTATATTGACTTATATAGAGTATACTATATAGACTATATACAGTGTATTATATTGACTTATATAGAGTATACTATATAGACTATATACAGTGTATTATATTGACTTATATAGAGTATACTATATAGGCTTATATACGGTGTATTATATGAAATAATAGCCCTTTTCAACGACAGGATCACTTAGTTTAATCTTGCATTTGTTTGACATTGTTGGACATCAGCAAAGAAGCATTTTGTGGTAATTGAATAAATTACTGATTTTCTAAATGTAATTGCTTGTGCCGTGACCACACTTATCCCATTTCACAAGCACTTGTCGTAATGCATCCTTATGATCTACACTGATTATATGCTAAAACACCTCAGTGGTAATTTAAATTGACCTTTCCAAACCTTCGAGTAAATTTTTCACAGATCTGCAAAATGCATGTGTTCTGAGTGAGTTGTAGTCACTACATCGGATAACGTCTTCTAGCAAAGGCGCGTTGTGGTTATTCTTGTTACACACCTGATCATTGAACTTGTGAGAATTGTGACATTTCTGTTATTTATTACACTGTTGCAGCTCGTAAAGTTCGAGTTCACAAGTCAAAGCTGTTTAAAGGGTGTGGGTTCTTGTAGGTTTCTCGTCTAAATCAAAGGCAGGTGTGCAAGATCATAAAACTATATCCTGCCAAGTCGAAAAATGATGTTGAAAGTTCATCGCATATTTCCTGAATTAATGCTTCATACCTTAATCTTCCAAACCAAACTTTAAAGTTTTCTAATATAAGAGTATGGAAGTTGAAAGAGGCGAACATCAATGGATCAGTTTTGCTATTTGGAACAAACTCGAAGGGTTGTTTTACTTGCTCCTTCGTCGACAGCAAGGATTGTCAAAAACATAGTTAAGCTGTATTCATATGTGTCAAAAACAAAAATCAACAAAATATCTAAGCTTGTGGGGGAGGTATTAAAATGAAAAATATACCTTCATTGAAAACTACTAGTTTATGTATTGTGTTCGTAAATGAGCAGTGTTTTGGCTTCCACTTTCTGGTTATCTATCCAGCTATGGAATGGGAAATGTTTTGTGCTTTTTTGTCCAAAATATACTGTCTATGTACGGATTTGTTGCAGATTATATTCAGATAGGAATAGGGTACACAGCTTTGGTACAATATAGAAATGTAGTAAACTATGACAATTAACAAGGTCAGCACCGTTTTGTGAGTTGTATGTTTTATTTTGTTTTGAAGGATACGGATTAGAGAAATCCTTTGCCTACTAAATGTGACGGATAAAAGCTGAAAAGGTTTTCATGTGAGGTGAATTTGTCTAGTAACAATAATAGGAATAAAATGGGTTAAGGCGCTTCTTTACAAGACGATCGAACGGTTTAAAAATAAACATTACCTGAATTCTAATTTTCTATTTCAAATCTGGCTTTGAAAAATCACGTTTTTCTAATCAAGGGCCTAATTTTGACATACAAGTTGTATTGTCAATAAATATGGTCCTTGTAGTTTTTCTACGGCTCGGCAAGATATTTTCTTCTTGACCTACACACCTAGAACAACAAGGAAATCGAAATTATCAAATGAATGGGTAATCTGAGGACAGTCAAATGCGCCTTCAAAGTTTAACGTCGCCTGTTTCCAAAGACTTACAACATGCCAGGAATTTCTAATTATATTGGTCATATCGAATGATTTTATGTCATTGATTGGCGGATGCTATTGGGAAAATAAGCTTCTCTAGTCCATTAAATATTCAATAACTAATCTCACATTATGACTACAGCGCAAATAAGTACAGTGGTATAGTAGGTCATGGAGTTATCTCTCTTACACCATGCATTATTTTTCGTCAACACTCCGGTTGTCAAGCACGTAATCATGAAACGTTGATATTAACCACTGCCGACATTAAAACCATGAAGAGACAAAGGTACGCGGATGATGATTCTTTGATTTTCATCAGTGTGAGTCAGCGTTCCTCGTGTTGCAAAATCCCCTACATAAAGTCTAGGTACATCTCGATAAATTTCCCATCCAATGTGTTGACATATCAAAATTATGTAACAGCTAATTTGTACTAATGTCTAGAATGTAATCAAGCGATAATTTGAGCGTGTCTGCGCGCGCGCGCGTGTGTGTGTGCGTGTATGGGTGGGTGCGTGATTTTGATTGTTAACGTAGCTTTAACAATATGTCAGTCATATCGCTACGATATTTACAGTGACAGTTTATAGTGATGTCTAGCACTGGGGCATCATGCCGCAGACATGTAGGAATGATATCATACCCAGTCACATTATCCTGACACCAGGGATCGAACCCACAGCCTCCCGCATCCAATGCGGACGCTGTAGCTACTAGACCAACGTGCTGGCCCATATTGTGAACGCTTGCATTCATTATTCACGATCTCGAAGATTGAATATTGTTGTTGCAAACATAATAATTAAATATGGCGTATTATTGACACCATCATTGGCACACATGCTATATGCGGAGGATGTTCTGGCTTAAAACTGCACATGTATTTATCAACAGATTTACTTTCACAGTAGGCATATCCTTTCAGGTTTCTTGGGATAAAATCTCCTTTAGATTAAAAATAGAACTGCGTCCCTCCACAGAATGTTATATAAATATATGTGCATAAGTACATTTTAGTTTCAATTAGAAGTATATTTTTGCAGACGACTGCCTTTGAAACGACAATTCCTGGATAAATGGTAGCTATTTTTTAAGTTAGTGAGGATAATATTCTGCAAGTTACCATGGTTATAACAAGAGATGGGTACCGCGAAATATTTCGTACCGCGGTATTACTGAACGTCACGGTATACCTCAATTCTATTAGGGACCACCATTCAATGTTATGAGACAGGGCCTGCCACTTCTTGTTTAATTTCTTTCTTTCAAAAGTTCGAAAATTATTTTCTTCTGACTTAGATCAAACTAGCACCAATATATATTCATTATATTGTTTTGGAGAGAAAAAATTAGTATTCATCTTGGGATGAAAGAAAAAAATATTTCAGGTAAACAAAAATCATGGTCTCACTCCCCACCCCAAAAATTAAATGAATTAAATTAGACCTTATAGTAGATGAATTTGCTATGTGTATGTTGTTTGTAAAGTTGAAATCTAAAAACTGTAACTAAAGTGATTATGCTTACATTATAGCTGATACAGTTAAAGACATCATTCTGACATTTGAGGGTCTATCAATACAAATCTAAAGTGTTGATTTTGAAGCCAACGATTTACTAATACAGTATTGGTATATATATATATATATATATATATATATATATATATATATATATATATATATATATATATATATATATATATATATATATATATATATATATATATATATATATATATATTGATATTGGAAGTAAGCAGTGAATATAAAACATACTTAATACTCAGCAAACGAGAAAATATTTAGTGGACCTTAGAAAATTACGTAAAGTTCAGGCATAGCACACTTCTGGGTCGAGTCCCGAGTGGATTACGGGTCACTGCCATCACCTATGTCTGCGTGGGTTCAAGGCTCAGATTCGACCAATGTGGGCATGTGAGAAAGCTTGCCAGTCGTTGGTTCTTTCTGGGGCTTTTCACGGATTCTTCCTCCACTATTAAACTGGCCGCCATGTATAGCCCATCGTGTGCTGAAAAATGGCGTTAAACCCTACAACAACATACAACAACATACAACAACAACAACAGTACGCTCGTGAAAAATTGTAGGCTGATTAAAATATACTTAACACATTCACATCCACTAATAAGAAACTACAACATGACAAAAAATTGGCTTTGGTTCGAATATGTTTCACAACATTAAACTTGGCCACAGCGTTGATATAGGTGTCAAGTGTCAAATGTGATTGAAGAATCAAAAATATATAGAGCAAACTACGTATGTGCTTTGTTCCATGTGGGCGGAAATAAGGGTTTGATGTAGCGTAGGAATATGTAAAGTCCTTCAGGCTGAAACGTATGTTCCTCCACCGCTTCAAACAGGTTCTTACAGAACTCGGAACAAAACACTTGTGTGATTTTGTGTTTATTGCAAATCCCCTGTTTAGTCACAACATTCTTTAAAAAATGTGTAATGAATACTTTTAATATGTTAATTAGGTACTTATAGTTTTTTAATATGTTAATTAGGTACTTATAGTTTTACCAAAGATATGTACAACAACTGAAAAATCCCCATTTGCCGTACGTAACGGAAACTTGGCCTAAACAGATACTGTGTAGTTGTGTCATCCGTCTTTTTGCATTTATGAGGTGGTGATTTACTCTTTAGCTTTGAATGTTTCAAGCACGTTGAATGGAACATAATAACTGATTTAAACTGCAGTCATGTGGTTGTTTCCTTACTTTTCCAGTAGAACATAGGTTTTGGACCAGTAAGTGACTATTTCTTCCTAACCATACTCACTGAATACACACACATTGCCTTGAAGCAAATTTCAGGACAAATTTATTTTACAGAATAACAACACTTAAATACTTTGAACTTTAATTGTTTTACAGTAATTTCAAACTCCTTAATTTTATGTTTTCATTTCAAGAAATTATTGACGGATTAAATATAAAGATGAAAACTGATACCTATAGTTTTTAAGAAAACAAGATCCAGTCTCTTTCTGAGATGCAGACTAGATTATTTATGAATCAATTTGATATTTTTAATAATATTCCAAAAATCATGTTTGATGTCACTTTGTAAACGAGCCTAACCATTGTTAACCATTCTTTCCCGAATTTATTGTCCACGTCAAATCTAATTTGAATGCACACAAATTATTCGTTGCTACTTACAGTTCTACGGTTCTCTCTCACCCTCCCCAGGGGCTAATGTGACCCTTTTCTCCAAATATGGCTGCATTTCTCAAAATCCTAAACTCAAGTTGACATTTTTTTAAATAATTTAAAATGTATAGCAACAAATCATTCCGGATATTTTAAAAGTGGTTTTTTTTTTTAAACTTTCAAGCTGTAAATAGTAGATCCAGTCTGTGTGTGCCATACGGAAATTTTAGGTGTACAATATGGAATCACAGACTGAACATCTGTAATGATAGCCAGGTCAGACATGTATGATTAAATGTGTACATAATAAAATTATATTTGTAATATTCACCATTAATTTATTTTACATATGTAGCCATTTTGTAAAAAAAAAAGAATTAATTTGTTAATCTTTTTTGTTATGAATAGTGAAAACACGATGTTAATATTTACGTCATAACAGCAATGCGACTAAATATTAGAAACACACATAACATCACAGTATTTGACCAAATGCTTGAAGTACACGTAGCATCGCATCATGTGACCAAATGTTACGGGCACACACAGCATCACAGTATATGACCAAATGTTACCAGCACACATAACATCACAGTATGTAACCAAATGTTACGGGCACACATTGTATCGCAGCATCTGAAAACGGGTTTGAGGCACATATAACATCACAGGATGTGACAAAATGTTGCAGGCATTTATTGTATCGCAGTATATGACCAAATGCTACGGGTAAACATAGTATCACAGTATGTGACCAAATGTTACGGGCACACATTGTATCGCAGCATCTGACCACGTGTTTGAGGCACACATAACATCACAGGATGTGACAAAATGTTACGGGCATTTATTGTATCGCAGTATATGACCAAATGCTACAGGTACACATAGTATCACAGTATCTGACCTAATGTTACAGGCACACATTGTATCACAGTATATGACCAAATATAGCGGGCACACATATTATCACAGTGTGTGACCAAATGTTACGAGCACACATTGTATCACATTATATAACTAAATGTTACGGATACATTGTATCGCATTATGTCGTATAATAAGAATTTGAACGCTTGAGGAATGCATGAACATAATGTTCTCACTGCAAATGCATATTTTATCTGCATTCAGCTCATTTGCAAAGTGTCACATTGCTTTACAAAAAGATTAATCTATGCGCCACCCCACCCCACCCCACCCCCCGAAAAATCTTTAGCCGCCAAGGTTTTATTCTTTCCGGGGAACGAGTTTGTTGCTTACATTTGCAATTAATTTAGCAGTTTGCATTTATTTTGTTGATATGGTTATATTGTTATTGCAAATTCCATGCTAAATAAACATATTGTACAAAGAATGGTTAACAAAGACACCGTAGACCATGTTTTTTTAGTTTAAGTATTTACAAAGACCATGTTTTAATAAATCGGTATTTACAAAGACCATGTTTAATTAAATTGGTGTTTACAAAGTCCATGTTTTCTAAGCTCGATAGTCATTTTCTAAATTAAATATTTAACTTAATCACTGTAGTGACACATAAAAAAACATCATTCGTGCAATATTCTAAACAGTATTAGTAAATAGAAAGCAAACTTTAAAGGCCTAACATAAATACATTCCTTTTTCTCCTTGCCCCTGTCAAATAGTCCAGGGAAATATAGTTGCGTTATCAGCAAAGCAGTTCACTGCAGTACGCGAGATGAATAAATAATTGACTTTTCATTACAAATGTCGCGTGACTTTCTTAGAGGGTCAAATATTTATCTAACATTGTTACTTTCTAGCAAGATGTATAATGCAGCGAGCTAGAGATTTGTTCTATTTGAATATGCAGTAAAAGGATATATGAAGAAACGAGTCCTGACATGTGAGTCCCCCCCCCCCCCCCCGCCCCGTAAAAGTAAATTTTAATTCTGTCCTTTTCAATATAACTTCTGTGAAATATTACATGGGCATTTATTTGTGGACACGTAACTTGGATTGACACCATAATTCAAATAGTTTCCAGCTCGGATTTACACCTTAACTCAAATTGTTTCGATCTCGGATTTCTACCTTAACCCAAATTGATTCGATCTCGGATTTCTATCTTAATTCAATTAGTTTCCTAAATGGAGCTGCTAGAATTATTATAAATAAAGATTATTCTTTAGTTTATAGTGCTTACCTTTTATTTATAGAGTAAATACCTTGAGGTTATTTCGACATATAATATGTGATATAGTATGACTCCACAATATATAAATGATCTCTAACAATATTCATTCACACAATCAGCGATATATTTCGTACTCTAATCGGCTAAAGACCTGCTTTCAAAACGACTCCGCACAATAATTATTTTACCTGTTCAGCAGCAGAGTTGTGTAATATCAATGCAAATAATATTAAAGAAACACGAACACTGTTATTTTAAGAAAGCCCTTCACAAATATTTTAATTCTTTTTATACCAAATTTTAAACAAATTGAAAATCATTAGATTCCCTCCCCACATTACTATCTCCCAAACATGTATGTATGTATGTATGTATGTATGTATGTATGTATGTATGTATGTATGTATGTATGTATGTATGTATGTATGTATGTATGTATGTATGTATGTATGTATGTATGTATGTATGTATGCATGTATGTATGTATGTATGTAAGGTTGGTTGATTGATTAGGAACAAAATGTATTATCTGCAGAAAATAACGTTATTATTATTATTATTATTGTTGTTATTATTATTATTATTATTATTATTATTGTTGTTGTTCTTGTTGTTATTATTGTTATTATTATTATTATTATTATTATTATTATTATTATTGTTATTATTATTATTATTATTATTATTATTATTATTATTATTGTTGTTGTTCTTGTTCTTGTTCTTGTTGTTGTTGTTATTATTATTATTATTATTATTATTATTATTATTATTATTATTATTGGATTCTGAATGTAAACAACTGTAAGATGATGCAAAGTAAAGAGTCTAATGTCAATACATAAATATACGCTATATTTCAGGAAATTTCACTTTCAGATTAGGATACTTATAAAGATGTTCAAAGCAGAATGTCTATCTTAGAAACCTGTACAATGATGGACCTAGTCTTTCTGAATACCTAGCACTAAAATGGTATTTATTTGCATTAAAAGTTATGTTATATCTATGTCACGAGAGAGAGAGAGAGAGAGAGAGAGAGAGAGAGAGAGAGAGAGAGAGAGAGAGAGAGAGAGAGAGAGAGAGAGAGAGAAAAGAAAAAAGAAAGAGACAGAGAGACATAGAGAGAAAGACAGAGAGAGACAGACAGAGACAGATACAGAGAGACAGAAAAAAGATAGAAAAGAAAGAGAGACAGAGAGAAAGAGAGAGAAAAAGAAAGAAAGAAAGAAAGAAAGAAAGAAAGAAAGAGGGAAGAAAGAAAATTGGAAATAGAGATTTGATATGTATATGTAGTATATAAACATATCGTAATCGCATTAAAACAAACAAAATCATACACAATAAATGTATGACAGACATTCTTGTTTTATTTAGAATTCCTCGGCGTTCGTGTATTATATATACATTGTTTTATTCCATTACATACTTTACATACTACATACTCCTACCTACTGGGATTCAAATCCATTTCTTATTTGGTATGAAACAAATTTCATGAAAATTAATGTAAGCAACACTGTGTGAATGAAACACATTTTGCAAAAGGGACAAATAGCTTGATTATGTTACTTTGTTATCAAATGTCCCACATTTTGAAAAAGGGACAAATAGCTTGGTTATGTTACTTTGTTATCAAATGTCCCACATTTTGAAAAAGGGACAAATAGCTTAGTTATGTTACTTTGTTATCAAATGTCCCACATTTTGAAAAAGGAACAAATAGCTTGGTTATGTTACTTTGTTATCAAATGTCCCACATTTTGAAAAAGGGACAAATAGCTTGGTTATGTTACTTTGTTATCAAATGTCCCACATTTTGAAAAAGGGACAAATAGCTTGGTTATGTTACTTTGTTATCAAATGTCCCACATTTTGAAAAAGGGACAAATAGCTTATTTATGTTACTTTGTTATCAAATGTCCCACATTTTGAAAAAGGGACACATAGCTTGGTTATGTTACTTTGTTATCAAATGTCCCACATTTTGAAAAAGGGACAAATAGCTTGGTTATGTTACTTTGTTATCAAATGTCCCACATTTTGAAAAAGGGACAAATAGCTTGGTTATGTTACTTTGTTATCAAATGCCCCAGCATTTCTCGTGTGCCTTTTTATTTAAGGAGGAATTCATTGATGGTTTTGCAGTTACAGTATAGGTTTTTGAAGAATTTTAAAATTATCTCTTTTATGCTGGGGCTTTTAAAACTGGGTTGTACTCATTTGTCAGAGTGAACAAGATTTGTGTCTTTTCTGGAATAAACTTTATTTGTGCAATCAATTGCACAAAAACATTGTACTATCTTCCGAATTATTTGATATATTTTATTTGTATTAATACTATTATTAATTCATGTTTGACTATATAACCTTCTATCACAAATACACAAAACAGTACTGATAGCAAACATCCTTGTCTGACATGTTAACGTTAAATGATTTTATAAAAGACTCAGTTACTTGTAGTTTTGAACATATCTTATTAGAAACAATTTTCCCTATTTGACATATTTTATGATAAACAATGCTCCTCATTTGTAGTACATATCTTATTATAAACAATGTTCCTCATTTGCAGTAAATATCTTATTATAAACAATGTTCCTCATTTGTAATAAATATCTCATTATAAATAATGTTCCTTATTTGTAGTAGGTATCTTATTATAAACAATGTTCCTCATTTGCAGTACATATCTTATTATAAACAATGTTCCTCATTTGTAGTACATATCTTATTATAAACAATGTTCCTCATTTGTAGTACATATCTTATTATAAACAATGTTCCTCATTTGTAATAAATATCTCATTATAAATAATGTTCCTTATTTGTAGTAGGTATCTTATTATAAACAATGTTCCTCATTTGCAGTACATATCTTATTATAAACAATGTTCCTTATTTGTAATAAATATCTCATTATAAATAATGTTCCTCATTTGTAGTACATTTCTTATTATAAACAATGTTCCTCATTTGTAGTACATATCTTATTATAAACAATGTTCCTCATTTGTAATAAATATCTCATTATAAATAATGTTCCTCATTTGTAGTACATTTCTTATTATAAACAATGTTCCTCATTTGTAGTACATATCTTATTATAAACAATGTTCCTCATTTGTAGTACATATCTTATTATAAACAATGTTCCTCATTTGTAGTACATATCTTATTATAAACAATGTTCCTCATTTGTAGTACATATCTTATTTTAAACAATGTTCCTCATTTGTAGTAAATATCTCATTATAAATAATGTTCCTCATTTGTAGTACATATCTTATTATAAACAATGTTCCTTATTTGTAATAAATATCTCATTATAAATAATGTTCCTCATTTGTAGTACATATCTTATTATAAACAATGTTCCTCATTTGCAGTACATATCATATTATAAACAATGTTCCTCATTTGCAGTACATATCTTATTATAAACAATGTTCCTCATTTGTAGTACATATCTTATTATAAACAATGTTCCTCATTTGTAGTACATTTCTTATTATAAACAATGTTCCTCATTTGTAGTACATATCTTATTATAAACAATGTTCCTCATTTGTAGTACATATCTTATTATAAACAATGTTCCTCATTTGTAGTACATATCTTATTATAAACAAAGTTCCTTATTTGTAGTAGGTATCTTATTATAAACAATGTTCCTCATTTGTAGTACATATTATAAACAATGTTCCTCATTTGTAGTAAATATCTTATTATAAACAATGTTCCTCATTTGTAGTACATATCTTATTATAAACAATGTTCCTCATTTGTAGTACATATCTTATTATAAACAATGTTCCTCATTTGTAGTACATATCTTATTATAAACAATGTTCCTCATTTGTAGTACATATCTTATTATAAACAATGTTCCTCATTTGTAGTACATATCTTATTATAAACAATGTTCCTCATTTGTAGTACATATCTTATTATAAACAATGTTCCTCATTTGTAGTACATATCTTATTATAAACAATGTTCCTCATTTGTAGTACATATCTTATTATAAACAAAGTTCCTTATTTGTAGTAGGTATCTTATTATAAACAATGTTCCTCATTTGTAGTACATATTATAAACAATGTTCCTCATTTGTAGTAAATATCTTATTATAAACAATGTTCCTCATTTGTAGTACATATCTTATTATAAACAATGTTCCTCATTTGTAGTACATATCTTATTATAAACAATGTTCCTCATTTGTAGTACATATCTTATTATAAACAATGTTCCTTATTTGTAGTAGGTATCTTATTATAAATAATGTTCCTCATTTGTAGTACATATTATAAACAATGTTCCTCATTTGTAGTAAATATCTTATTATAAACAATGTTCCTCATTTGTAGTACATATCTTATTATAAACAATGTTCCTCATTTGTAGTACATATCTTATTATAAACAATGTTCCTCATTTGTAATAAATATCTCATTATAAATAATGTTCCTTATTTGTAGTAGGTATCTTATTATAAACAATGTTCCTCATTTGCAGTACATATCTTATTATAAACAATGTTCCTCATTTGTAGTACATATCTTATTATAAACAATGTTCCTCATTTGTAATAAATATCTCATTATAAATAATGTTCCTTATTTGTAGTAGGTATCTTATTATAAACAATGTTCCTCATTTGCAGTACATATCTTATTATAAACAATGTTCCTCATTTGTAGTACATATCTTATTATAAACAATGTTCCTCATTTGTAGTACATATCTTATTATAAACAATGTTCCTCATTTGTAGTAAATATCTTATTATAAACAATGTTCCTCATTTGTAGTACATATCTTATTATAAACAATGTTCCTCATTTGTAGTACATTTCTTATTATAAACAATGTTCCTCATTTGTAGTACATATCTTATTATAAACAATGTTCCTCATTTGTAGTACATTTCTTATTATAAACAATGTTCCTCATTTGTAGTACATATCTTATTATAAACAATGTTCCTCATTTGTAGTACATATCTTATTATAAACAATGTTCCTCATTTGTAGTACATATCTTATTTTAAACAATGTTCCTCATTTGTAATAAATATCTCATTATAAATAATGTTCCTTATTTGTAGTAGGTATCTTATTATAAACAATGTTCCTCATTTGTAGTACATATCTTATTATAAACAATGTTCCTCATTTGTAGTACATATCTTATTATAAATAATGTTCCTCATTTGTAGTACATATCTTATTATAAATAATGTTCCTCATTTGTAGTACATATCTTATTATAAACAATGTTCCTCATTTGTAGTACATATCTTATTATAAACAATGTTCCTCATTTGTAGTAAATATCTTATTATAAACAATGTTCCTCATTTGTAGTACATATCTTATTATAAACAATGTTCCTCATTTGTAGTACATTTCTTATTATAAACAATGTTCCTCATTTGTAGTACATATCTTATTATAAACAATGTTCCTCATTTGTAGTACATTTCTTATTATAAACAATGTTCCTCATTTGTAGTACATATCTTATTATAAACAATGTTCCTCATTTGTAGTACATATCTTATTATAAACAATGTTCCTCATTTGTAGTACATATCTTATTTTAAACAATGTTCCTCATTTGTAATAAATATCTCATTATAAATAATGTTCCTTATTTGTAGTAGGTATCTTATTATAAACAATGTTCCTCATTTGTAGTACATATCTTATTATAAACAATGTTCCTCATTTGTAGTACATATCTTATTATAAATAATGTTCCTCATTTGTAGTACATATCTTATTATAAATAATGTTCCTCATTTGTAGTACATATCTTATTATAAACAATGTTCCTCATTTGTAGTACATATCTTATTTTAAACAATGTTCCTCATTTGTAGTACATATCTTATTATAAACAATGTTCCTCATTTGTAATAAATATCTCATTATAAATAATGTTCCTTATTTGTAGTAGGTATCTTATTATAAACAATGTTCCTCATTTGTAATAAATATCTCATTATAAATAATGTTCCTCATTTGTAGTACATATCTTATTATAAACAATGTTCCTCATTTGTAGTACATATCTTATTATAAACAATGTTCCTCATTTGTAGTACATATCTTATTTTAAATAATGTTCCTCATTTGTAGTACATATCTTATTATAAACAATGTTCCTCATTTGTAGTACATATCTTATTATAAACAATGTTCCTCATTTGTAGTACATATCTTATTATAAACAATGTTTCTCATTTGTAGTACATATCTTATTATAAACAATGTTCCTCATTTGTAGTACATATCTTATTATAAACAATGTTCCTCATTTGTAGTACATATCTTATTTTAAACAATGTTCCTCATTTGTAATAAATATCTCATTATAAATAATGTTCCTTATTTGTAGTAGGTATCTTATTATAAACAATGTTCCTCATTTGTAGTACATATCTTATTATAAACAATGTTCCTTATTTGTAGTAGGTATCTTATTATAAACAATGTTCCTCATTTGTAGTACATATCTTATTATAAACAATGTTCCTCATTTGTAGTACATATCTTATTATAAACAATGTTCCTCATTTGTAGTACATATCTTATTATAAACAATGTTCCTCATTTGTAGTACATATCTTATTTTAAACAATGTTCCTCATTTGTAGTACATATCTTATTATAAACAATGTTCCTCATTTGTAATAAATATCTCATTATAAATAATGTTCCTTATTTGTAGTAGGTATCTTATTATAAACAATGTTCCTCATTTGTAATAAATATCTCATTATAAATAATGTTCCTCATTTGTAGTACATATCTTATTATAAACAATGTTCCTCATTTGTAGTACATATCTTATTATAAACAATGTTCCTCATTTGTAGTACATATCTTATTTTAAATAATGTTCCTCATTTGTAGTACATATCTTATTATAAACAATGTTCCTCATTTGTAGTACATATCTTATTATAAACAATGTTCCTCATTTGTAGTACATATCTTATTATAAACAATGTTTCTCATTTGTAGTACATATCTTATTATAAACAATGTTCCTCATTTGTAGTACATATCTTATTATAAACAATGTTCCTCATTTGTAGTACATATCTTATTTTAAACAATGTTCCTCATTTGTAATAAATATCTCATTATAAATAATGTTCCTTATTTGTAGTAGGTATCTTATTATAAACAATGTTCCTCATTTGTAGTACATATCTTATTATAAACAATGTTCCTTATTTGTAGTAGGTATCTTATTATAAACAATGTTCCTCATTTGTAGTACATATCTTATTATAAACAATGTTCCTCATTTGTAGTACATATCTTATTATAAACAATGTTCCTCATTTGTAGTACATATCTTATTATAAACAATGTTCCTCATTTGTAGTACATATCTTATTTTAAACAATGTTCCTCATTTGTAGTACATATCTTATTATAAACAATGTTCCTCATTTGTAATAAATATCTCATTATAAATAATGTTCCTTATTTGTAGTAGGTATCTTATTATAAACAATGTTCCTCATTTGTAATAAATATCTCATTATAAATAATGTTCCTCATTTGTAGTACATATCTTATTATAAACAATGTTCCTCATTTGTAGTACATATCTTATTTTAAATAATGTTCCTCATTTGTAGTACATATCTTATTATAAACAATGTTCCTCATTTGTAGTACATATCTTATTATAAACAATGTTCCTCATTTGTAGTACATATCTTATTTTAAATAATGTTCCTCATTTGTAGTTCATATCTTATTATAAACAATGTTCCTCATTTGTAGTACATATCTTATTATAAACAATGTTCCTCATTTGTAGTACATATCTTATTATAAACAATGTTCCTCATTTGTAGTACATATCTTATTTTAAACAATGTTCCTCATTTGTAGTACATATCTTATTTTAAACAATGTTCCTCATTTGTAGTACATATCTTATTATAAACAATGTTCCTCATTTGTAGTACATATCTTATTATAAACAATGTTCCTCATTTGTAGTACATATCTTATTATAAACAATGTTCCTCATTTGTAATAAATATCTCATTATAAATAATGTTCCTCATTTGTAGTACATATCTTATTATAAACAATGTTCCTCATTTGTAGTACATATCTTATTATAAACAATGTTCCTCATTTGTAGTACATTTCTTATTATAAACAATGTTCCTCATTTGTAGTACATATCTTATTATAAACAATGTTCCTCATTTGTAGTACATATCTTATTTTAAACAATGTTCCTCATTTGTAGTACATTTCTTATTATAAACAATGTTCCTCATTTGTAGTACATTTCTTATTATAAACAATGTTCCTTATTTGTAGTAGGTATCTTATTATAAACAATGTTCCTCATTTGTAGTACATATCTTATTATAAACAATGTTCCTCATTTGTAGTACATTTCTTATTATAAACAATGTTCCTCATTTGTAGTACATATCTTATTATAAACAATGTTCCTCATTTGTAGTACATATCTTATTATAAACAATGTTCCTCATTTGTAATAAATATCTCATTATAAATAATGTTCCTCATTTGTAGTACATATCTTATTATAAACAATGTTCCTCATTTGTAGTACATATCTTATTTTAAACAATGTTCCTCATTTGTAATAAATATCTCATTATAAATAATGTTCCTCATTTGTAGTACATATCTTATTATAAACAATGTTCCTCATTTGTAGTACATATCTTATTATAAACAATGTTCCTCATTTGTAGTACATATCTTATTTTAAACAATGTTCCTCATTTGTAGTACATATCTTATTATAAACAATGTTCCTCATTTGTAGTACATATCTTATTATAAACAATGTTCCTCATTTGTAATAAATATCTCATTATAAATAATGTTCCTCATTTGTAGTACATATCTTATTTTAAACAATGTTCCTCATTTGTAGTACATATCTTATTATAAACAATGTTCCTCATTTGTAGTACATATCTTATTTTAAACAATGTTCCTCATTTGTAATAAATATCTCATTATAAATAATGTTCCTCATTTGTAGTACATATCTTATTTTAAACAATGTTCCTCATTTGTAGTAAATATCTTATTATAAACAATGTTCCTCATTTGTAGTACATATCTTATTATAAACAATGTTCCTCATTTGTAATAAATATCTCATTATAAATAATGTTCATCATTTGTAGTACATATCTTATTATAAACAATGTTCCTCATTTGTAGTACATATCTTATTTTAAACAATGTTCCTCATTTGTAATAAATATCTCATTATAAATAATGTTCCTCATTTGTAGTACATATCTTATTTTAAACAATGTTCCTCATTTGTAATAAATATCTCATTATAAATAATGTTCCTCATTTGTAGTACATATCTTATTATAAACAATGTTCCTCATTTGTAGTACATATCTTATTATAAACAATGTTCCTCATTTGTAGTACATATCTTATTTTAAACAATGTTCCTCATTTGTAGTACATATCTTATTATAAACAATGTTCCTCATTTGTAGTACATTTCTTATTATAAACAATGTTCCTCATTTGTAGTACATATCTTATTATAAACAATGTTCCTCATTTGTAGTACATATCTTATTATAAACAATGTTCCTCATTTGTAGTACATATCTTATTATAAACAATGTTCCTCATTTGTAGTACATATCTTATTTTAAACAATGTTCCTCATTTGTAGTAAATATCTCATTATAAATAATGTTCCTCATTTGTAGTACATTTCTTATTATAAACAATGTTCCTCATTTGTAGTACATATCTTATTTTAAACAATGTTCCTCATTTGTAGTACATATCTTATTATAAACAATGTTCCTCATTTGTAGTACATATCTTATTATAAACAATGTTCCTCATTTGTAATAAATATCTCATTATAAATAATGTTCCTCATTTGTAGTACATATCTTATTTTAAACAATGTTCCTCATTTGTAGTACATATCTTATTATAAACAATGTTCCTCATTTGTAGTACATATCTTATTTTAAACAATGTTCCTCATTTGTAATAAATATCTCATTATAAATAATGTTCCTCATTTGTAGTACATATCTTATTTTAAACAATGTTCCTCATTTGTAGTAAATATCTTATTATAAACAATGTTCCTCATTTGTAGTACATATCTTATTATAAACAATGTTCCTCATTTGTAATAAATATCTCATTATAAATAATGTTCATCATTTGTAGTACATTTCTTATTATAAACAATGTTCCTCATTTGTAGTACATATCTTATTATAAACAATGTTCCTCATTTGTAGTACATATCTTATTTTAAACAATGTTCCTCATTTGTAGTACATATCTTATTATAAACAATGTTCCTCATTTGTAATAAATATCTCATTATAAATAATGTTCCTTATTTGTAGTAGGTATCTTATTATAAACAATGTTCCTCATTTGTAATAAATATCTCATTATAAATAATGTTCCTCATTTGTAGTACATATCTTATTATAAACAATGTTCCTCATTTGTAGTACATATCTTATTATAAACAATGTTCCTCATTTGTAGTACATATCTTATTATAAACAATGTTCCTTATTTGTAGTACATATCTTATTATAAATAATGTTCCTTATTTGTAGTACATTTCTTATTATAAATAATGTTCCTTATTTGTAGTACATTTCTTATTATAAACAATGTTCCTCGTTTGTAGTACATATCTTATTTTAAATAATGTTCCTTATTTGTAGTACATATCTTATTATAAATAATGTTCCTTATTTGTAGTACATTTCTTATTATAAACAATGTTCCTCATTTGTAGTACATATCTTATTATAAATAATGTTCCTCATTTGTAGTACATATCTTATTATAAACAATGTTCCTCATTTGTAGTACATATCTTATTTTAAACAATGTTCCTCATTTGTAATAAATATCTCATTATAAATAATGTTCCTTATTTGTAGTAGGTATCTTATTATAAACAATGTTCCTCATTTGTAGTACATATCTTATTATAAACAATGTTCCTCATTTGTAGTACATATCTTATTATAAATAATGTTCCTCATTTGTAGTACATATCTTATTTTAAACAATGTTCCTCATTTGTAGTACATATCTTATTATAAACAATGTTCCTCATTTGTAGTACATATCTTATTATAAATAATGTTCCTCATTTGTAGTAGGTATCTTATTATAAACAATGTTCCTCATTTGTAGTACATATCTTATTATAAATAATGTTCCTTATTTGTAGTAGGTATCTTATTATAAACAATGTTCCTCATTTGTAGTACATATCTTATTATAAATAATGTTCCTCATTTGTAGTACATATCTTATTATAAACAATGTTCCTCATTTGTAGTACATATCTTATTATAAACAATGTTCCTTATTTGTAGTACATATCTTATTATAAACAATGTTCCTCATTTGTAGTACATATCTTATTATAAACAATGTTCCTCATTTGTAGTAAATATCTTATTATAAACAATGTTCCTCATTTGTAGTACATATCTTATTATAAACAATGTTCCTCATTTGTAGTACATATCTTATTATAAACAATGTTCCTCATTTGTAGTACATATCTTATTATAAACAATGTTCCTCATTTGTAGTATATATCTTATTATAAACAATGTTCCTCATTTGTAGTACATATCTTATTATAAACAATGTTCCTCATTTGTAGTACATATCTTATTATAAACAATGTTCCTCATTTGCAGTACATATCATATTATAAATAATGTTCCTCATTTGCAGTACATATCATATTATAAACAATGTTCCTCATTTGCAGTACATATCTTATTATAAACAATGTTCCTCATTTGTAGTACATATCTTATTATAAACAATGTTCCTCATTTGTAATAAATATCTCATTATAAATAATGTTCCTCATTTGTAGTACATATCTTATTATAAACAATGTTCCTCATTTGTAGTACATATCTTATTTTAAACAATGTTCCTCATTTGTAGTACATATCTTATTATAAACAATGTTCCTCATTTGTAGTACATATCTTATTATAAATAATGTTCCTTATTTGTAGTACATATCTTATTATAAACAATGTTCCTCATTTGTAGTACATATCTTATTATAAATAATGTTCCTCATTTGTAGTAGGTATCTTATTATAAACAATGTTCCTCATTTGTAGTACATATCTTATTATAAATAATGTTCCTTATTTGTAGTAGGTATCTTATTATAAACAATGTTCCTCATTTGTAGTACATATCTTATTATAAATAATGTTCCTCATTTGTAGTACATATCTTATTATAAACAATGTTCCTCATTTGTAGTACATATCTTATTATAAACAATGTTCCTCATTTGTAGTACATATCTTATTATAAACAATGTTCCTCATTTGTAGTACATATCTTATTATAAACAATGTTCCTCATTTGTAATAAATATCTCATTATAAACAATGTTCCTCATTTGTAGTACATATCATATTATAAACAATGTTCCTCATTTGTAGTACATATCTTATTATAAACAATGTTCCTTATTGGTAGTAGGTATCTTATTATAAACAATGTTCCTCATTTGTAGTACATATCTTATTATAAACAATGTTCCTCATTTGTAGTACATATCTTATTATAAACAATGTTCCTCATTTGTAGTACATATCTTATTATAAACAATGTTCCTCATTTGTAGTACATATCTTATTATAAACAATGTTCCTCATTTGTAGTACATATCTTATTATAAATAATGTTCCTCATTTGTAGTACATATCTTATTATAAACAATGTTCCTCATTTGCAGTACATATCATATTATAAACAATGTTCCTCATTTGCAGTACATATCTTATTATAAACAATGTTCCTCATTTGTAGTACATATCTTATTATAAACAATGTTCCTCATTTGTAGTACATATCATATTATAAACAATGTTCCTCATTTGCAGTACATATCTTATTATAAACAATGTTCCTCATTTGTAGTACATATCTTATTATAAATAATGTTCCTCATTTGCAGTACATATCATATTATAAACAATGTTCCTCATTTGCAGTACATATCTTATTATAAACAATGTTCCTCATTTGTAGTACATATCTTATTATAAACAATGTTCCTCATTTGTAATAAATATCTCATTATAAATAATGTTCCTCATTTGTAGTACATATCTTATTATAAACAATGTTCCTCATTTGTAGTACATATCTTATTTTAAACAATGTTCCTCATTTGTAGTACATATTTTATTATAAACAATGTTCCTCATTTGTAGTACATATCTTATTATAAACAATGTTCCTCATTTGTAATAAATATCTCATTATAAATAATGTTCCTCATTTGTAGTACATTTCTTATTATAAACAATGTTCCTCATTTGTAGTACATATCTTATTATAAACAATGTTCCTCATTTGTAGTACATATCTTATTATAAACAATGTTCCTCATTTGTAGTAAATATCTTATTATAAACAATGTTCCTCATTTGTAGTAAATATCTTATTATAAATATTATTCCTCATTTGTAATAAATATCTTATTATAAATAATGTTCCTTATTTGTAGTAGGTTTCTTATTATAAATATTGTTTCTCGCTTATAGTAAATATCTTATTATACATAATGTTCCTCATTTGTAGTACATGTTCTAAACAATGTTCCTCATTTGTAGTAAATATCTTATTATAAACAATGTTCCTCATTTGTAGTACGTATCTTATTATAAATAATGTTCCTCGCTTGTAGTAAATATCTTATTATAAATAATGTTCCTCATTTGTAGTACATATTATAAACAATGTTCCTCATTTGTAGTATATATCTTATTATAAACAATGTTCCTCATTTGTAGTAAATATCTTATTATAAATAATGTTCCTCATTTGTAGTACATATTATAAACAATGTTCCTCATTTGTAGTAAATATCTTATTATAAACAATGTTCCTCATTTGTAGTACATATCTTATTATAAACAATGTTCCTCATTTGTAGTACATATCTGATTATAAACAATGTTCCTCATTTGTAATAAATATCTCATTATAAATAATGTTCCTCATTTGTAATAAATATCTTATTATAAACAATGTTCCTCATTCGTAGTACATATCTTATTATAAACAATGTTCCTCATTTTATAGTAGGTATCTTATAAACAAGTTTTATAATTATAGAATTTGAATTCTTTTCATCAATCCCCACAGTGTTCCTTTATTGTTCTGAGTGTTATATTAGGTAAGTTGTACACGTTCTGATATGTTCGTTATCTGATTTGGATGACACTGAAAGAAACTGATCCAATCAGATTGTTCTTTATATCTGCAGAGGAAGGCAGTTTGAAATAACAAGCAACTCGTCTTCGCAGACAAAGAAAGACGTCGCACGTCATTTTCTATATTCAAGCCAATTACACGCAAGTTTTTATTCAGAGTAAAGATATATGAACATCAGTGAAGTTATCATACTAAACTCCAACATACGTTAGAAGCTCTAACTCTTAACTAAGTTTGTTATGGTGGTACTCGTATTTTCCAAAGGGTTGGAGTTTTAAAAAAAAAATAATCTCCTGGGGGTTTTCCTCCCTGGTACTCCTGGCTGTTTAAATAATACCTTGTGTATCTTAGGTATTCGTACAATAACTTTTAATTTTCTCTTTGTTGGTGTATGATTGGTGAGTGTAATTTGGGTTATAAGACAAACAGCTTGGCCTTACTGCAGATGTGCACATTGCTCCACTTGGTCATTTTCTCCTCCTGAATTTAAAATGTGATTTTTATAAATTAACCCTTTTTACATTTTAATATTTTGTAATTCATTTGTTGTTTTTTTCAAAGACCTGTACTGTCTACTCTGGCAAAATTTAAATCCATAGTTTAATAACTGCTAAAGATAGTGTAATTTGGACTAATACAGGCTGAATTTTAGAGCACATGGTAACAGACGGTTGATTACCGGTGTGTTTAGCTCACGAACGATTTCGATAGGTACAATATACAAAGACATTTCAACCACAGTGCATGTATTCCAATATTCTCTACACTGCATCTTGCAAAAGAAAACAACTTCACCGTACGACTGTCACTCTCCCAAAAGTACATAATATATGTAGAATGTCCCCACCAAAAAAAAGCATTGGTATTATTATGGTATCATTTAATTTTGTTAAAACATCTATGTCGCAAGCATAAAAACAGACCTTCGGAATAATGCACATGTTTCTCCGCACAGAAGAATATTCAAAAAAAGGAAAGTCCCTCAAAAGCTCCGGCCCTCCCAATGATTAAAACCCAGCTCATCTAGGAACAGATAATTAACCTTTGCTAATATTCTGAAGCGTGATATCAACAATAAATTATAATTGTAATTGTAATTCAAAAACGTTCAGAGCTAACTATTCTTTTGTTTATAAACACTTCTGACTTGAAAATACCATGCAAGCGAAAACATATAGAAAATAAATAATGAGAAAGCATAGTGTGATCACACTTCTGACTTGAAAATACCATGCAAGCGAAAACATATAGAAAATAAAGAATGAGAAAGCAAAGTGTGATCACACTTCTGGCTTGAAAATACTATGCAAGCGAAAACATATAGAAAATAAACAATGAGAAAGCAAAGGTTATAGCTAAAGTTTAGCCTAAACCTTTTCTGTCACAGTATGGCTCAATGTCATTGGGTACAAGTTTAGCCTAAACCTTTTCTGTCACAGTATGGCTCAATGTCATTGGGTACAAGTTTAGCCTAAACCTTTTCTGTCACAGTATGGCTCAATGTCATTGGGTACAAGTTAAGCCTAAACCTTTTCTGTCACATTATGACTCAATGTCATTGGGTACAAGTTTAGCCTAAACCTTTTCTGTCACAGTATGGCTCAATGTCATTGGGTACAAGTTTAGCCTAAACTTTTTCTGTCACAGTATGGCTCAATGTCATTGGGTACAAGTTTAACCTAAACCTTTTCTGTCACAGTATGGCTCAATGTCATTGGGTACAAGTTCAGCCTAAACCTTTTCTGTCACAGTATGGCTCAAATTCATCGGGTACAAGTTTAGCCTAAACCTTTTCTGTCACAGTATGGCTCAATGTCATTGGGTACAAGTTAAGCCTAAACCTTTTCTGTCACAGTATGGCTCAATGTCATTGGGTACAAGTTTAGCCTAAACCTTTTCTGTCACAGTATGGCTCAATGTCATTGGGTACAAGTTTAGCCTAAACCTTTTCTGTCACAGTATGGCTCCATGTCATTGGGTACAAGTTTAGCCTAAACCTTTTCTGTCACAGTATGGCTCAATGTCATTGGGTACAAGTTTAGCCTAAACCTTTTCTGTCACAGTATGGCTCAATGTCATTGGGTACAAGTTTAGTCAAAACGTTTGTGGCAAAGTATGGCTCAGTATGACTGGGCACGATTTTAGTCTAAACCAGTTTTTCACAGTATGGTTCACAGTACCGGAGTACCCATTAAGGACACTAAACATTGAGCTTATCGTACCAGCCCAACAAGTTCACCAGACAAAATTCAAATTAATTGCTGATAATAAAATGTGAATGAATTATAAATTGCTCTTTCGATCGAGAAAGAAGCGATTTTAAATAAAACATTTAATATAATTGTCAATTCAGATAATAAAACATATGTTCTGTCCTAATATTGCTTTGGTTATAGTTTCAGATTGTGTAGAGGGGGACCGTAGAAGGCCTTAATCCGGCACTGTCACTAAGATTGGGCACAATTTTAGTCTAAACCTTTTTTCATAGTATGTCTCACTGAGATTGGACACAAGTTTAGTCTGAACATTTTTTCATAGTAGGTCTCATTAAGATTGGACACAAGTTTAGTTTGAACATTTTATTACAGTATAGCTTAGCGAGATTCGACACAAGTGTAATCGAAGCATTTTGACACAGTATACCTCACCAAGATTGGGCACAAGTCTTAATCTGTCTTTGTTACAGTATGCCTTATCGAGAATGGGCACAAGTTTAGTCTAAACCTATTTTTGTCACAGTATGGCTCATAATGATTGGGCACAAGTTCTAACAACTTAACTTCCCCTCTTTCTACATCATACGAATGGTTCGACATTATTTCAACATGAAGGCATTAACGAAAGCTATTGTTGAAAAACAACTACTTGGACATATGGTAGCGAGTGGATGAGATGGGGGGGGGACATAAATAAAGGAAACATTACTTGAATATCGTCTAGTATCACTGATATATTTGAATTCATGTTGTAGAATTCTGTATTTCTGTATTTTATATATGCATTTGTAAATACCAACTAATGTAAAATACATTTGTTATCTTCTGAGTATAGAAAAAAGTTATCCTCTTGTCTTTCAGAGAAAGCAAAGGAGATGGATTACTCTAAAATAAAAATATCAGCAAGTGATTATTAGGAATAACCTATGAAATCCAAAAAAGGGTAAATAGCGTTTCTTCTGTCGGCATGTTACTAACTGGAGTACCATAACGTAAAATCATTTGACTTTTCAGAGAGAAATGGCTAATGGAGTATCACTACTATATACTTAACTCGTTAGTATATTCAGGACATTATAACCAAAGCAGGCCAACTCGCCAACACAGACTGGATACGAATTGATGGATTCCATTTGAATGATCAAAGCGTTTAACTTTACAAAATATATATATTGTTATTTCAGTTTTGGCTAACAAAGTTTACATTCTTGTACAAATGTTCATCAACAGTAAAATTCTGTCTCGAACACGTAAACATGTAAAAGAAAATTGCTCTTATATATAAATAAATATATATAATATAATATAATATAATATAATATAATATAATATAATATAATATAATATAATATAATATAATATAATATAATATAATATAATATAATATAATATAATATAATATAATATAATATAATATAATATAATATAATATAATATATGAGAGAGAGAGAGAGAGAGAGAGAGAGAGAGAGAGAGAGAGAGAGAGAGAGAGAGAGAGAGAGGTATTATATATGCACGCTTCTCATTACGTTGTCTATTGGACACTTCATTAAAAGTTCCAGTATTTATTACTAGTAGAAAGCATATCCCATTTCATAATGTGACCGTAATAATGGGCAACAGATCCGGTCTGACAATATTATGATTATATCATCTGGGGAGCTCCTTCCATTCTTACCCAATAAAGTCCATTTTGGACAACACAGGAAATGATGGTGTCATTGGCGGAAATGAAATTGAATATTTATGAATTGAAGATAGAAACGTATCGAAATCTGAAAACCCTTCTTCAGAAATGTCATCTGAAAACAACTGATGAGACCTACATTTCCGCCCCAAATCCACATGAGGTAAATTGGCAATTGAAATTCAAAAGCAGTTCTCGCTCAGAATAAACTGTTAAACTTATTTATCGTTGATCTTCCTCATTACTTTATGATTTCCTTCGTGGTTTTGTTAATACATTTCCCATACCGTTACGTATTTCTGGTAATTTAATTGAATAGTGCGTGAGAATGGTAAGCCTTGCACATATTAATAATCCATTTTATAGAAAAGGAACCTAATATCAGAGCTCTGATTCACGCAGACAACTCACTATTCTAAATACAGCTTTAGTTATGTATATATATATATATATATATATATATATATATATATATATATATATATATATATATATATATATATATATATATATATATATATATATATATATATATATATTTATATTACAACTAGAATCAATTAACATTCCTTCGCAATACAAAATTTTAAACATTTCGTATATTTTATTTGGTCGCCTGAACCAATTAGGCAAGCTATCTGGCAAATGTTCCAAAACAAAAGACAAAAAAGAAAGCGTTGATATCCTGTAGAAAGAGAAGGAGAACCAGTGAACGATTCAATACATGGAGTATGTGAAAATATGGTATACATGAGTTTAGTTGGCTATGATTCATTTAAAATGAAAGTACAATGTTAGCAAAAAAATCTTTTCATAGTTTATCCTAGATGTAATTGTTTTTTTGTGAGCAATCACAAATATAAAGCTCATTAATTTATATCATTTCGATGCTTGCTTGCTATGGGAGATGAGTTAGTACCGGGAGTCCTGATGCAGCCGAGAGGATCATTACAGAAAATGAATATACAGCGGTATTAAACATTTAAATGCGGACAGCTAAGGATTTGATGTTTAAGAAACAAACAAAGGGAACGAAAGCTATCTTCAAAGATGAGAAGTTAATAATAGAGAGGCGCATGAATGTATTTGAAATTATGCTGCTCTTGATTAAAGATAGTCCCCAGGTCGAAGCCAACCAACCGAAGTGAAACATACCCTATCCGGAGTTATTTATACATCACCGGAAAATTCATCTGTTCACTAGAAAGAAAATGTATATACAAATGTAGCAAATTACATATCAGTCGTAAAAGAATATATGCTGACTATACAATGAAAATTGTTATGCCTATTCTGGTACTGAACCAGATTGTATCCAATATGATAGCGATGCTGATCTGCTTCAATAATTGAATTATTCAAAAGACGAAGGCATGTATGGTCGGCATAATCAAGACGTAAGAGAGAAAATCGCTATGAAGAAAACATTACACCTCACATGACCAGGTTAAGGATCGCTAATGTTACACATGTCGCCTTGTATAGTAATATCACATTTAAATGTTTCCGGTTGTGTTGTTTTGTTACAGGAAAACGAGAATATTCCAATAGTTCTTGATAGTCTAGAAAAATCACTGATCTAGTATCCAATACAGTGGAGCAATACAAAGCTTGGTGGTGGTGGGGGTTTAGATGTTTTATCCAGCGATTTCTTTATATGTGTGGGCAACATAATTGCACACATATTAACAAAATTACTTAATTAATTGTTCTACATTAAGCAGAATAATGGATAACAGATGTAATTATACCAGGTTTGAAGAAAGGTGATACAAATGAACTCTCCAACTACAAAGCCGCTATATGCTACCTGTATCAAACAAAGTAATTATATCAATTTGAAATAACGTGAGTTTTGAGATGTAAATTTGAGGCAATCGTTTTCTCATTGGCATGTGTAACAGAGTCTATTTAATAATAAATGATTGCATAGTGGAGTTTTATGTACCTTAAATTTTTCTGTGAACGCCGTGTGCTGTTTGTTTGGAGTCTATTAACTGTGTTTATCGTCATCTTCGTATACTGAGTTAAGTTTGGAAGCTTTTCATCGATAAGCTCCAACCGCTATGTCGCTGGTTAACGATGACTCCGAGTCGTTTTAAATTTCATTTGCACAAGAGCTAAAGAAAAATTCGGTAGTTGGAGAAAATATCAGTTGCACTTGCATACATAGGTTATCATCAAGAAATCGGCCCAATCTGCATCTAACCGCTAAAAGGTGCTAGCAACCAAAAAAACAGCTTCTCTTAGATGAATGCTACATTGATTTGTAGGACTAGAAATGTCACAGGAAATGAAAAAGCGGATACATAAACTGATTACCGTGCACAATAATCACTTGGCAGTACTTAACGTTAAGTATATTTCTGGAAAGAAATGCCATTCATTATCCAGTAGATGTTTCGATATTTCTAATTAATTAGTTTTAAAGAGATAATATTGATATTAATTAAGACAGGTCCTGATTGTGTGGTCCATAAGTATCGATGGCCTACAGTTCGATGTATATGTACCCATATTAACAGAGGGACATTTTGGAAATATCAGTTTGCAAACATACATTGTCACCATGCAAAAATATTTGTTACTTTGTAAAACTATATGTAATTCGTCGGCAGCTATCGGCAGCTGTTTTATGATTGAATCCTGTGTTGACAATCTTTGACCACTCTAACAATGATATTAAGACGATATTAAGAAATAGCCTCGTGTCAAATTACATTTGTTCCAGACCGATTAGACCTTCAAAGCCAACGCAGACATATTTAAATTTCACAGGTTAAAGAGCGATCCAATATTTCACACATGTCATTTACCATCTTAAAATGAAATGAACAGTTTAAACAATCACCATTGACAGACTGAAGATATCAAACGAATTGACAAATGGAAGTGAATTGAAACGGTAAAATTCCAATTGATCCTTTGACATTTTCAATTTGCATTTTCAGCCTATAGGACGGCATCGTTGCTATCATGCTGAGTGACGTTGTAGCACCAGCGTACATCAATAAGTTGCAAACGGTCTTTGATGCATTGTGTAAACGAATTGGCACTCATAACGAACAGTTTTCAAATTTACCTGAAACTATCGGGCGATCTGTATTGCATGATAGACATAATCCATTTCAACACTAAGGAATCAGAATGCGATAATTTTAATGACAATATCAATTTACAGACATTTCATAAGAAGACAATCAATCATCGTTTGAAACGACTAATAATTCTGTCTTTGGAAGTTAATGTAGCTTGACTAAAAGATAAATGCCATGAAAAAGGCAGAGAGGGATTATCTAAGAAGCCATGGAACGTGTAAGAAAAAGTCCAAGGAATTACATTTGCTAATGTAAACCATGTTTCGTACAACTAGTTCTTGAAATATGTTAAGCAATGTGTAATCAACAAACTATTTAATATTTCATATGCAGATTGAAACAATACGATGTGCTTGAAATATGATGAATTTTCCATTATGAGTAGCAGCATTCTATATAAAACCTAACAAAGTATTATCATTCTATTATGAGTCGCAGCATTCTATATAAAACCTAACAAAATAGTATTATATTATGAATTTATGAGTCGTAGTATTCTTTATGAAATTAAAAAAATTATGACTGCCGTTTAAACTACTTTTGCAAGTCTTCTTTAGCTGACTGAAATCCTTTTTTGTTGTTGGTGTTGTTGTTCTCGACCAGATATCATCACTTTCTCGTGACATCAAATGCTATATTACTTATTTCTCTTAAAATCACTCAGTGTTCGCTATATATTGGGTGATTACCCAATGACACGAAAACCCTGATACCATGGGCATCCTGGAATATTTCGAGGCGAGGGTAAAGCCATTTTTGGGGGTGGAGCAAAGCCAAAATTCAAAGGTGCCATTTATATACTGTACCAAGAAATTTAAAACTATCCGCAGCAGTGGGACATGAGGGGAGCGGGCAACTAACCATTTCCATTGTGGTCAACTAACCATTTCCATTGCAGGCAACTAACCATTTCCAATGCGGTGACTCATAGTTGATACCGTGATAAATTGGAATCTGTATATAAACAGCAAGTCCTTGTTTTAAACAGCACAGTTTTACTGTCGTTATCCAGAGAGAGAGAGAGAGAGAGAGAGAGAGAGAGAGAGAGAGAGAGAGAGAGAGAGAGAGAGAGAGAGAGAGAGAGCATATAATGTGCGTCCACAGAAAGGTGAACGCCGAGATTTTTTATAGATCACATGCGTTTATTATGCATGTTTTACGCAATAGAAAACCATAATGTTACTGTCATTTTCTAGTGTTAGGAAACGATACTGATGTTTTCTGATTTCTTATCACAATACTGCCAAACGATGCTAGAACTATGTTTTCCTCGACGTTTATTAGTTAGAAGCAAACAACTATACCGTAACCTCACTTGAGATGCAGTAGCAAAGGTGACAAAATCTGTGTTATTCCAACATTTCAACCATTCCCACTGTAAATAATTGTCCAACATCTTTGCTGTCAAAGGTTTTGATATGATAACCCTATCAACACCTTAGCGTATCGAACAGCTATACATGTATTAGTAATTTGTCCTAGCGACATCTATTGGATTTAATGAGTTGCCCCCTTTAGTACATAATGCAAAGTAATGAATATCGTATAACATCAGTGCATTGTACATAAGTCAAAACTGGTGGAAACAAGTGACTTAAAAATATACTTTCTAAGCTGAACATCGAAAATATGACCACGTATCATATGGAAGCCATTACAGGTGTATCTAAGTTAAATGTATGCGTACAATCACGGACCGGCAGTGGAACTTTGCTTATTTATCATTCAATTCAAGTTGCGTGCTCCCCTTGTCTCGGTTATATAGGAACATTTTTTTAAATTTGAACAACATAATTTTGATTGGATGATGTGGCTTGTTCCAATGAAATTCACAGATTCAAAGCACAGAAATATCTTGTCGATACGTCAAGGTGTTGATAGGGTTATCATATCGGAACCTTGGCTATCGAAGATGTCATTACTATACCAAGTTCCTCGTGCAATGTATCGCCAGATACAGATCAGCCTACATCAGTTTGGCATTGGTTGAAAACTTTCATAGCCATTCAGCGGGTGAAATCTTCTGTGATGCCAAACGTGATAAATGCACAGTAACTGGAAATAAAGTATATGGGTCTGCTGTCCCTATGCGTCGAAAAAATTGTTATTAACAGACCTTATGGAAAATGTGTGGCTGTTGTTCATACAATTCATTCATAAATCTGCAATATCTATGCGCATATCAGCTGATCAATCGGTAATACGATTTATGTATGGTTCAAGATGAAGTTATAAAGGTATAAATGTTGAGAAATTTCTTTTGTTTTCAGTTCTGTCAACATTACATTGCTTAGAAATAAATAGATACATAACAAAAATGTTATGAGACTAATTTGATCTTCATCAATAGATCACGTCTTGATTTCAACATTAACATAATGTCTCCATACTTTGCATCCCGACATCATCCGAATTATCTAATTCTGACAGCTCGAGGCGGTCTGGAAATTAATATCGCATATATATATATAAATATCTAATGTATATACATATATAAGGTATATAAATTTATAATGTAGACTGAATGGTGGATATGGATTTTATTTCGCGACAATGGCCAATTTTTAGTAATGACTAATGACTGGAAATGTATTTATGGTTTTGAGAGTACAGCAGCAGTAGCAGTGGTCAGTTGAAACCACAAGCATGTTCTATGCCAGTATTTCCAAAGGCATGTGATGTATAATCTTTGTGGTATCTCTCTCTCTCTCTCTCTCTCTCTCTCTCTATATATATATATATATATATATATATATATATATATATATATATATATATATATATATATATATCATCAAAACTAAATACTAATAATACAAGACATGAAAATAAGTTTAAAACAATCATGATGCGGTTCACTTCACTGTATCATCTTGATGGTATCATGAATAGAGTTTCGCATGCATAAATATTGTCAATTAAATGTGAAAAGATTTTTTTATGTTAAATGTTGGAATGTAAGATAATGTTTGAGCTACGAGACTATGGCATTTGTGATAACATCATTTTATATGTCACTGAAACATCTACGTCGTATGAATTGCCTCTTATATTTCTGAACGTGTGCCACCAACCCACCATCTCTATCTGCATTCTCTTATGGATGTGTATTCTGTATTTTATACCACGTATGAGTGTAAAACTTTGTTCAGTACCTCGTAATGTCACGCTGTGGACACGAGAATCAATGAATTCGTCCAGGACATCGTCTGATTGCATCAACACTACAATTTCCAGGAGATTAACATTAAGTGGAAATATGTTCGCCGTTATTGTGCCCTATTCATATTCAAGTTGGACGATATGTGTGTCGTGTTGGAATTTCTCATGAATAATTTAGGAAATGAATTATCTTACCTTTCAGAAATTGGGAATATCAAGCTAGAAATACGATGGTAATCCATAAATTTGTGAATTCAACCATCCGTTAGAATTTTCTAACAAAACCAGCAAGACACATAAAAGTGATAAAATAAATCAATGTATCCAGCCAAAAAATCACATTTCTCTTGTCGGACTTCTGTTCAACAATATTATAGATCTAATGTATCTGCTCGTTATTGTAAGTTCTTGTCTATGTGGAACTTGTTATCTTACTTTAATGTGCAAAATAGTATGCATTTTATAGGGACTATTTCTAACCAATTAACTAACGCATTCCCTCATTAGTACGTTGCACTCTTTTTGGATTTGGGTAGATCCATGTAATCATAGGTAGGAATGTACAAATAAGAAAGAAAAAAACGAAAACGCACAGAGAAGACATCGAGAGGACAGCTTACTTCCGTCTAAAGTCTGTGTTCAGATGCATTTTCACTGGCAGTTTGAATGTGGTTACCGCCATGGCTAGCCCTGAGAAAGACAAGCTTTGACTGGTTAACTAATGTCATGAGATGTGAGTATCAGACTATAAACACAGACAGTACAGCGGCAGAGAGCTGTCCGAGCGGCAAAAATCGAACATCTAAGTACAAAAGAGTTTCGGCCATATATTCTAAATACATCCTCAAACCATCAATTACTTTATACGTAACCGATATTAACCTCAACAATATAAAATTCCAAAACTGAATAAAATTGTTATGAGAAAGTTTAAGTATATTTAGTACGTGATTGCAATAAATATAAATGCCGTTAAATTATTATGTAGTTATTCTTTATAAAACTGGTGCTATCTGCCACCACACTGTTAAAAAAACACAAGCACTAATATTAATTTTCCCTTGAGAGATCATGCTAATATATCAGAATGTGTCACAGGCAATCTAATAAATTAGCTGTTATTAAGCATAGAAATGAAATAGTAATATTAATTTCATCTTAATATGGTGTAGTCTTTCGTCTCTTATGGTATCTAGATTCTGCATGAACAAATGTTATTAGCAGATGCTTATAGTGTTATGAGGAACATTGTATTGATGAAACAATCACTATGCGATATTAAAAGGCATGTTCTATCCCACATTTATTATTATAAAAATCATTTTAATTCCTGAACTATGGTCTTTTTCTTATAACAGAGGGGGTGTTACTACACACACACACATACACACACAGACACACAGACACACACACATATATAGAGAGAGATAGATATGTATGTATGTATGTATGTATGTATGTATGTATGTATGTATGTATGTATGTATGTATGTATGTATGTATGTATGTATGTATGTATGTATGTAGGTAGGTAGGTAGGTATGTAGGTAGGTAGGTAGGTAGATAGGTAGGAAGAGGTGTGTGTGTATGTGTGTTCTTCTTTAATATACCATTGAATGTATATATTTTTCATTGAAATGAAACTTTGCTTAAGGTTTTCCAGTCGATACAAATATTATACAACAATTGGTATATCAAAAAGGAAGTGAACATACTGTGCATGTATTGTATCTGCGCCACAAATAAAAATAACTCCAGGAAGCTCTGGGTTGGCATCGGCAATTAACTCTGAACAACCCTTCTGAGTGTTTCCACTTCAAAATGTAGTTCTTTTGCTATTTGGTATTCATGAAAGTTGCAAGTTATCATGTTATATAAGCTTCTATTTTCGTTGATATTAAAGACGCTTTGGATTAAAAAGATAGATAGAAATAAGAAACAAGACCGCTCTGGTTGCCTAGTGGTTAGAGCGTCCGCATCAGATGTGGGAGGTCGTTGGTTCGATCCAACAGCGATGAATACTAAATTCTTACAAAATTGGTACTAACAGCTGCCTCTCTTGGAACTCAGCATTAAGAGGTTAGTATTCGTTTTGGGCATCCTGGTGTCCAATTAATGTGACTGGGTATGACATCATGCTATATGTCTGCGGCATGATGCCCCATTGGTATACATCACTATCAACTGCCACACTGCAGACATCGTAGAAATGTGATTGAAAAAAAACTGTTAAAGATTCGGTGTCATCTAAATTATTTTGTGTTACACATGAGCAGCACGATCATAATTGAAATAGTCATTCTCGCCCTTTTCAATTCAGCACGGAATCTTGCTGGGTGGAACATAATTCTACATGTCTGTGACATGATGCCCCAGCGCTAGGCATCATTATAAACTGGCACAGCTGCAGATATGACTGAATTTGTTTAAAACCTACGACAAAAATCCAATTCACACATACACACGCACATATACACACGCACACACACAGACACACACACGGGCGCGCGAATCTACAAGATTGTGCATGGTCAGTTCCTTGAAAAGTGAGAACACTGCATTTGATCACGCCAGGATTTTGGCCAAGCGAAATGACGAACAAACAAGAGGTAACTAAAACATTTCAGAGTTTGGCTGATACTAATGATTGTTAAAAATGAAACTGGTCATAAGACTCCTACCCTGCTCCCCCCCCCCCACCCATTCCATCTCACTCACTGTATTGGTAAATGTTTCTGAATGTTTTGCTATCATAGGTCAAGTTGAACCTCGTTACAGGTAAAAGAAAATATCAGGTATATGGCGTTATATGTGTGCCAACTATTGTCAATGAATTTTCAGCACCGATCATAGAGAGAGAGAGAGAGAGAGAGAGAGAGAGAGAGAGAGAGAGAGAGAGAGAGAGAGAGAGAGAGAGAGAGAGAGAGAGAGAGAGAGAGTATTGATGTGGTTTGATATACAGGTTCTATTCATTTGGAAATTCAATGCTGATCTAGTGAGTATTAAAGCAAAAGTGAAAACATGCTTATATTCATACACAATTGGGTGAACCACAAGTTTATACACCAACATTACTGATATATCAAATTGCTTTCTCCAACACGTTCCAAACCATGTTATTATTTGCAATATACAGGACGTAGTTAATTGTATTTGCTTGCACTTTGGCGGTTCACTCAAAACCGGTATACCAGTATAAATCAAGTGCTTACCATGTCCGAAAAAAATAACAGTCCAGTTTTAATTTCCTATGATCTTGTACCAGTAATGATACTCAGTTTTAACAGAGAATTTCATAAATGACTATATAAATACAGACCTTGGTGTATGTCCACTTTTGAACTGTTCAAAGGTGCAAAGATGATTCACATTTTGCAAATAAAATATAACTTCTATATTTAGACAATCGTGCCTCTGACATCTGACGATTAGACCGTCTAAAACTGGCGCAGTAGGAAAGCAGGTAATTATTGGTGATCAGCGATGTAACAACCAGCGTTTGATGGTATTGATGGGAAATGGAGTCATCTGTGTGAATGCCATGTAACAAGTCCTATATGAATGCAACGGAAATAGAAGAGTGTGTATACACTTTCTAAACACAAATAGCCCTTTTCTTTGGCATCACGTCTTTGCCGGAGATCGGTATAAAACGTTTGTAATAACATCGCTGGGAGCTGAAATGTATTCAGTTGAAAAGAGTACTATCGTTTTCCTCACTTGAAACTTTCAGGTAGTTGACATTAAAGATATAATGTTGATGAATTGTAGGAAATGCAATACTGAGACAGACTGCTGCGAAGCGGTACCGATTACATTCTTTTTCCAGTTGATTCCAGTTTTCACCAATAATAATGATATTCTAAACTTTTCCTTTAAACTTTTTGTGATTAAAATCAAGGTATAATGGCAAAAAGAAATGTATTTCAAGGAAACCATGTCGAAATTGTTAGAAGACATATCATGAAATGGTGAAGTGCACGTGCGTGTTCATTGTTTTAATCCACATTTAACTTGAGGTAATGCGGAAAATGTTAATGCTCAATAGGTTAACTTCGGTAAAAGAGCTAATTGATCATATATATATATATATATATATATATATATATATATATATATATATATATATGAAATGGACGGACATGTAAGTTAAAACTATAACAGAATAACATAGTTTTCGGTAGTTTTACTGACAAAGAAGTCATAAACGTCCTCATCATCATTAGTCATAGTAGTAGTAGTAGTAGTAGTAGTAGTAGTAGTAGTAGTAGTATGGCTATGATGAATCGTTAGCAGCAATAAGACGAACATTAAGGGTAGCTGTGTCCAGTGTCGGTTTTAGAGCTGTACAAGCAGGGAGGAAAATGAGGACTTAGCAAGCAAACTATAAATACCAATATGGTAAGTGCTCAGTTTAGAAAGAGTGCTACCATGTGTTTGCGTGCGTATATATGTATGTATGTATGTATGTATGTATGTATGTATGTATGTATGTATGTATGTATGTATGTATGTATGTATGTATGTATGTATGTATGTATGTGTGTGTGTGTGTGTGTGTGTGTGTGTGTGTGTGTGTGTGTGTGTGTGTATGTGTGTATGTGTGCATGTGTGCGTGTCTGTGTGCATGTATACATGTATGTATGTATGTATGTATGTATGTATGTATGTATGTATGTATGTATGTATGTATGTATGTATGTATGTATGTATGTATGTATGTATGTATGTATGTATGTATGCATGCATGCATGCATGCATGGATATATATGCATGTGGGGGGTGGGTGAGATGGGGAGAATCTTCATTTAAAAGCTTTCTTCTATTCTTCCATTTTATTCAATGATGTTTCTTGAGCCACATAAGTTTGAAGAGCTCACTTGTAAGCAGGAATAAAGACTACTAAAACTTACCCAGACCAACCATGTGATGTTAATGAAAGTTTGAATAATAATTTATTATCGAAATAATATTTAAACGGCTGAATAAAAAGAACATTTGCATCTATGATTCTCAAACAAAATGAGAAATCTGTATCAAACTTTTGCATTAACAGTATACCAATTTGTTCACGCGATATTTTCAAATCATTTCTCTACCAAGAAGTGCTAATGCAAAAAGATGTTCATATGAGCAAGAGAAGCCGCTAAGATATTTTAGATCAATATTTTGTTTTAGTTCAGGCTGGTCTGTCATAAATTCATTTATGCGCATTGCCTTAATCATGTGACTTTCTTGGCATATATTATTTCACGAAAATAGATGAAAGTATTTACGAAGTCAATACATATGTTGTATTGGCATAATTAATTCTAACTGTCATATTGTTGTTCTGTTTAATTCGTCCATCATCCTATTAACTGCGAGAAGCAGGAAACAATATTTGGCGCATTATTTCTTTTTGTAATAACCGCATGCATTATTATGAGACTATCTGAGTATGACGCTATAGAATTTGCCATTAAATCACCGAGTAAACACTGGCAAAATTAAGCCGTATGCTATTTGTTTTGTATCCGCCACTGAATACAATATAAAAATTAATTAAAGCTGACTGAAAAACCAAGAATTCATACGGAAAAAAATCGGAAATAGCTTTGATGTTATTTTCCTCTTCCTTATTTGCACTAAATTAAAAGCAAATTGTGTACCTAAATATCCATATTTTCATATTTGCTTTACCTTATTCGTATACGGATCTTTCCTGTGAAAAAGCAAAAAATTCTGATTGGTTGGTCGGTTAGATTCAATGGCACTTTCAACAAGGAATTGGCTACATGATGCCTAGGAAGTTGAAGCAAAGGTACTTTCCCATTACACAAATAGAGAAAACCCACTTGTAACCAATGAATTTCAAGATGCTATGAATATGAGGTGTAGCGAATATAAAACTAATTAATTAAAGATTCTAAAGGTGTAAAATATATATTGAAGGCACGGGGATACAGTTTCAACTGTTTTCTTAAGCAGTTAATTTGGCTGAATATTTGGAAACGCTGTAACACAGATGACATCAAATGTTCTAATCGTATTCCGGACAAAACCTAGGAACAATTTTATTTTGAAGAAAAAAAAACATTGTTAACCTAATAACCTTCCTTTCCATAATAACTATTTTCTAGTTGTAAATATTCAGTCATTTTAGAAAAAAGAAAGAATTATGTCTTTCTTTTCATCAAAGTCTTTTTTGATTAAATGAAAAAATGCAATGTAAATAAAATGTAAGATTGATTATTTTTTCATCATGGTTCATCGAAAATAGAATAACAAAATTTTCGTACCGTGGCAGATTAATTTGCGTATTTTATATTTCATATATAGTCTTGAAAAGCACATATAATAATAATAATAATAATAATAATAATAATAATAATAATAATAATAATAATAATAATAATAATAATAATGATGATGATGATGATGATGATGATGATGATGATATTAACAACAACAACAATAACATCAACAAAAAAAGCTCAATGGCATGAAGCGTATGTTTTAATGTTGTGCTTTGCACATATGTCTGTATGAAAGAAACACAGTTGACAAGAACATAAAGTATGCAATATGCTGCAGAATTCAACAAGCTTCATTTTGAATATAATTATATACTACAGGAATAATACATGTAACACTTCTTCCAAAGACCAAATGGATCTGCATTTTGTATTTTATTATTTTAATTTAGCATTTATATTTATTATTATGCTGCGTAGCAAGGATATGCCATGTTTATTTAGTAATGGCTTTGGAGAGTGATTTGCATGAATTCGCTTGGATAAGTTGATTCATAATTCTAATGCAGATGAAAATGTCATTTTCTACTTTTCAATGGAATTACAAAATTTAATTTAATTGAAGAGATAAATCAATGTTTAGAACTATAAAATGAATTCTGTTTAAAATTTCTGTTGTTTTTAATATTTATCTAATTTTCATGCAACGGTTTTATCATCAATAAGGCGTTATGTGCTTTTGTGATTAGGATTTTTTTTAACGTACCTTTAACAATGTTTCAGTCATATCGCTACGATGTCTGCAGTGAAGCAGTTTATAGTGATGTATAGCACAGGGGCATCATGCCGCAGACACGTGGCATGATGTTCCACCCAGTCACATTACCCTGACACCAGGCCGACCAGTCCTAATACTAACCTTTTAATGCTGAGAAACAAGCGGCGGACGCTCTGACCACAATAAGGCGTTATGAGAAAGTTGTTTGGAAGTACGTCTTCAAACAATTTAACTTAGTTTGTAGATCTCCTCGCCCTACTTTTTCCTAAAAAGGTCTTCTTTTGCGATCTAGTCAATAATTGTATCACACAGTCAATTTATTTTTAATAAATATGTTTTAAATTTATTCTAATTAAAAGAGATAAACATGATATAAGAAACAAATAAGTGACTTATCAGAGTTCTGATCTTTGTTTTCCTTATTTCAATCCGGCCGTGGAATTCACTTTGTTTGTTTTGCTACACCTTTAATATGAAATCTCTTTTGGCAAGTTCTTTGTAGGACTGAAAATGGGCAGTAGACATTGGACGAAGACGTATTATCCAATTACAGCCATTTCTGTGGTTTCTGACATCAAGCCAGAAGGTGCCAAATTGAAACTTTTTTTTATTGTTATTTGGTTTGGCATGTTACTAGAAGTACGTCAGTCGCCGATCATAAAGTTTCTTTAATGTGTTAACGGTACAAAACAATATTAACCTTAATCGGACATATTAATGAATGAAGTGTGTAGTCACGTTACTCACACGTGTCACTTTCTGCACGCGTATAAATAATAGACTAAACTGATGATTAATTAATAAAAAATCAGAGCAGACAGGCTGGACATTTGGAGCAAACATGGTTTTGTTTTGATAAAAGACAAGCATTGATGGTATACTAGTTTGAATCTTTTATAACCCCGTGCAATAAACCAGTACATTTCATATACATATTATGCTTCGAAATAAAAGTATAAACCATTAAGTGATGTCTGTATTGAAAGTGTAATATTGTAATTATTTATTTCTGCGCCATTTTTACATTAATTTATTTTGGGCTTATCTGTACCCTGCGTTAGAGTTGTCTGGAATGACAAAGCAACCTTTATTGACAACCATTGTAGGGGACTGGAATCAGTGTTGGCACATAATTGTAAACTTTAAGGAACTAAGGTGAACATTATTCAGTGACTAAGACTGCGTGTTATTCAGTGATAAGAGTAAATGTTATTTAGTGATTAAAGATGTATGTTATTCGGTGATTAAGACTATGTTATTCAGTGACTAAGAAGGCATCTTTTTTAGACAGCATGTTAGTGAACACATTAAAAGAATATTTATGAAAGAGAGTCTTAAGATGTAAACAAGTATTTAATATTTATAGAGATGCATCAAACATGCTCGTATATAACTCGAGTCCAAACGCAAATAGCATATATATCTTGTAGTTTGTTATTCTGGTTACTCCTAAACGAATGTAAAGACCCAGATCTGCCGATGCATCATGGGACGGACGGCAGATCTGGGTCTGGTCAGATTACAGATGGAATCGACTTATAGGCTGGTATTCTACGACAGCGAAAGTCGAACACTATGTCGATGGATCAATATCATGTCACGCATCAAGGTCAATGAAATATGAAGCTCTTGCGAACGACTCGAATCTGGATCTGTGTGACCAGGGGTCAGATGAAACCAGCAGTATCCCTCGTCCATGATTTTGTATCAAGAACATAGATGATTTTGAGAAAATAAAATATTGATTACTCTAACGCTCCTTGCATTGGTGTTATTTGAGTGAGTAAGATACAATCATACATAAAATCATTCCGATTACTGATAACATGTCAATTTGATTGCCTTTTCCAGGAAGCTGTCTACCGCTCCAGAAGACTAGTAGTTAGAGCGTCCGCTTCGGATTCTGGATGTCGTGGGTTCGAACCCTGGTTGAGTTATACCAAAGACTTACAAAACTGATATTAACAGTTGCCTACTTTGCCGCTCAGCATTAACAGGTAAGTGTTAGGACTGGTTGGCCTGGTGTCAGGATAATGTGACTGGGTAGGACTTTGTGCTACATGTCTGCGGCATGATGCCCAAGTGCTAGACATCACTATAAACTGCAGCAACACTGCAGACATCGTACCGATATGACTGAATTGTTTTAAAAAGCTAAGTTAAAAATCCAAATCACATCACACAAGAAGCTGTGTTCTATTTGTCAAGATTAAATGTTTGATCTAAATTAGTTTATGTTACACATAAGCAACTCGCACATAATTGAAATGGCCCTTCTAGCTTGTTTTAATTCTGCACGAAATCCTGCCTACATTTGGTTATTTAAGATATGTGTGGCAAATTTAAATGATACACTTTCTCATCTGAATACGCTGTGAGTTTCGTTCTGAATTCATATCATAAAATTGCATGGCCTAAGTAAAAGCGAATTTAGTTTACGCGTATTAGTAGATTCTATGAGCGGTGATCGGTTTCTCCAAAATAATTCATCTTGGATGTAAACGATGTGTAACACAATATATGAAAATGTCGGGGGGTGGGGGGATTAAATAATGCAGCTCCGTAATTTATCACCGTTAATAAACATTGAAGCTTATAACTTGTGAGCACAGTTGCATGGTTCATTCTTTATCTGTGTCGCACGCACGCACGCACGCACGCACGCACGCACGCACGCACGCACACACACACACACACACACACACACACACACACACACACACACACACACACACACACACACACATACATACATACATACATACATACATACATACATACATACATACATACATACATACATACATACATACATACATACATACATACATACATACATACATACAAAAAATATCCCTGACCGAAATTCTCAAGGAAATTTTAATACACGAAAATGCAAATTGAAGACATGGTATTAGTCACAGGTTCCCAGTTATTATGTTATATTTGAATTGAATTCTAACATATTAGCTTAGTTTTATAACGAAATTAGTCAAATCGAGAAATTTGTTTGGTCGCCTATGATTGTCAATCAGGCGTTGGTGTGAATGTTGTATCATTCCTCTCTATTCCATAAAAGACGAAATGGAATTTCCGTCTGTGTAGGCATCATACTGTTAGTTTTGAGAACCTACTTGTAAATCAAAGTTAAGGATTTATGGGCGTCTGGTGGCTTCACCTATCCACATTAAAAGTCGGTGAGGTGCACGGAAAGTCTGCGACCCCATTTAACCCTAGCTTTGAAACGTGTGAGGTACGAATATACTTTGAGAGTTACTTGACGATAAGCACTCATGACCACACGCGGGAGACATAAATTGGTCATAAATCATATTTGGCTCAACGATAGTGTTTGTGGAAGAATCTACTCAAAATATTACATTAAGCTATTCTAAGGTGCAGATGAATCAGGGACATGATGTTTAGGTAGAAAACCGCCATTTGCAAGTTGAAAATATCGCATTACCAGGAGTCATACATAGCAAGTGGTTGCGTTTAGCTTACGGAAAAATGAGTTTCAATTTATTTTATTGCAAAAAATAAACTTCAGTTCGAAAGTAAATTATTTTAGAACAACGTAGAACGTCCCTTTTTCACTTGATGAAGTTTAGTTTAGTGCCTGTATCAAGCTCCAAACGTAGATGTCTACTTCGGCTGGTTCAGGCGTGTAGCAAAACCTTGACCTGTAGAGTCTAACGATGTACCAGAAGTGATACTGCGGCTCTCTACCCATTAATAAAATGTCGAGTTATATAACTATTGTGCGTGTAGTTTTTTTTAGTCTTAAAGTAAAATATATTTCTTACAACTGAAGGCCGAGTCTTCGAGACAAAAGACATTCTGGAACCTGTAAAATATATTTTGTTTCTTTAAAATAAACATCTTTGCAAAATTGTATCACGACAGTTTGGTATACAAATGCTAGATATAATGAAATCGAGGATGGGAAGGAAACGTGTTTTCGACAATTAGGAAGTGATCTCTTATTTAGAAACGATAATAACTAAAGCACATTGTAAGTCTTCATCACATGTTATTTATGGAAGTGAATCAATTATAGTGTTTGTTACATCCAGAGCATGATTACCAAATAGGTAGATTATGCACCGGCATATGGGCACTACACCTACACCATGACAACGGATCCAAATAATATTGATAGGAAATAATTTGCGAGGGGGCCCTAAGATTTCGACTGCCTAAGGACCCATACAGGGTTTAATATTTGATATGGATCTAAACTAGTTATTGAATAGATCAGACCTTTTCGTATCATGATAAACTGTACCTGGTTTGACATCAATATAAACGTAATTTTTATGTTGAATATCCGAGAGAAGAAATCCAGAAACAATGATTAAAACAGCTGATGTGCGTTGACGTACGTTTCCAATATGTTCTGGAGTTTCCTTTTTCCTACTTGTCTAAAAATGCGTCGATATTCATAATAACACTTGTTCAGTTGATATACTCGGTTACGGATTAATTTAACAGAGCTGCACCGTTCGTTTTAAGACCTCTGATGATAGCACATATGTTAATAAACAATGCATGCTTTGCCAAATTGTGTCAATGGGAAGTATGACATGAAATTTGAACTGAGTCAAGCAATGAATAAAAGTCAAAGATTTCCAGTGAGGTAGACTGATTTCGTTCTCTATCCTTTGACAAAGCTAAACAATGCAACATGTTACCAAACAGTCAAATAGGTAGGTATAAAAAGATTAAGTATAAAAATATAAATAATCGAAACAATTTAATGTGACGCAATCATGTTTCCTTCTCTAACGCTAAGAACGCTTTTTCCTCGCATTGCGAGACATAGCCATAGCGTTACCCGCGAATACAATAGGAGACATTATAACAAATCAGTTGCGCTCGTATTATTAGGCTGTGCATTTTGGTACTATAGTTGTTTCAATCTTAGTTTGTTACAGTCTTCAGATCCTTTTATGTCCATATATCTATTGTATATACATAGTCTCATATGAAGGGTGTTATATAACTTTTATTGTATGTGATTTAACTTATCAACACTATTACAGTGGGGTATGTAATTTTGTTCTGAATCATTTATATTATCAGTACTTTTGTAACATATATTATTTCACAAAAGATACGAAGAAAACAACAAACCAAGAACAAAACAGAGCACAAGCACAATACAAGAGAAAGATAGGAAGAAAAACATATAACACAATTTTAGAACGTCAAAATGTTCATCAAACCAAGGCTTTTCAGTGTGTGTGTGTGTGTGTGTGTGTGTGTGTGTGTGTTGGATTTTTAACGTAGCTTTTAACAATGTTTCAATCATATTGCTACGATGGCAGCAGTGTGGTAGTTTATAGTGATGTCGAGCACTGGGGTATCATGCCACGGACATGTGGTATGATGTACGACACAATCACCTTCTGACATTAGGCCTACCATTCCTGGCACTAACATCTTAATGCTGAGCGCCAATCCAGCTAGTACTATTTCATAAGTCTTTAGTATGCTTCTACCAGGGTTCGAACACGAGACCTCCCGCATTCGGGACATGCTCTCTAAGCACGATGCCACCGGAGCGATCGGGTTTTTTCAGAACTTTATATATTCATTTTGAAAGACCTGATAACTCGGGCACTGTAAAGAAACGTGTGAACATGTTGACATTGGATGCGCAGATTCAGCGAACATATTATCGAATATTAAATGTCTTCATAAATTTTACTGTTACGACACTTCCAAATCGATAATAAATGGAAAACGTATGGATTAAAAGAGCATGGTCATTAAGTATGTGTTGCATATTGGAAATAAATATTAAATATATTTATAGTTTACTAGTTTGATATAATTTTTTGTTATTTGTTTCTCCCATTTTTCGTTTCTGTCTTGATAATTTTCTTGTTGACAACCTGTATTACTGACATCCTAAATCGACTTTGACTTAGGACATGATCTGGGTGGAAACGTTTTAAAGGCAACTAGTAAATAAATAATGCCATCTAATTAAGAAAATAAATATATAAGTAATATGAGTAAATAATTATTTTGTCAATAAAAGTCCTTAAATTTATTAATCATGACAGAAAGACAAACAGATATTAATCTAAGATCAATTCCAAGGTAAAGAAGGCGCAGAGATTACAGTACTCTCATCTCATAAATTTACCGTTCACGTATAGTCAAACGTTGTGTATATAGAAGAAGTAGAGAAAGGCAAACCTATACCGTGTTGTTCTGTTTAAAAAATTGAAATAAAGAAATATATCAAAATGATTATTTTAATTCCAAGCTGAGTCTTTGCCTTCATAATAATTGTAACTTTTAGATGTTCTATGAAGATGCCTAATGCAATGTCTTCTATAAATATCTCGATGAAGAGAAACCCATTACATGTCATAGCAAAAACAAACAAACAAACCAAACAAGGACAACAAATCAACAAGATATTTGCATAAACTAACCAGCAACAACATAAAGAGTTATACATCAGCTAACATACAAATTAATTAATCCATGGAACATATATAATCCTACACCGCTGCGGTGGTCTAATCGTTGGAGTGTCCGCCTCGGATGCTGGAGGTCATGGGATCGAGCCCCAGTCGAGTGATACCAATCACTTACAAAAATGGTACCAATTGCCTCACTTGGTGCTCATCATTAAGAGGTTAGTATTAGGACTGGTCGGCCGGGTGTCAAGATAATGTGACTGGATGGGACATTATACGACATGTCTGCGGCATGATGCCCCAGTGTTAGACATGACTATAAACTTCTTCACTGCAGACAACGTAGCGATATGAATGAAAAATTGTTAAAGCTATGTTAAATATCACACACACACACACACACACACACACACACACACACACACACACACAGAGGGCTCGTTTTGAAAGGCTCTGTACATCTTCAGTTCTCGCCCAGTGCTGACTAGTCGTCCAACCTTGAGCGAGATTGCTGAGTTCAAAGTTCCTGCTATGAGGCCAACGGTCTTTGACCAAAAGGTGATCAATCTTGCTGCAATGAAATCCCTGCTGAGTATTTTATAATGTTAGGCTGTCATATTCCAGTAGATTAGAAGACAAGACAATTAAATTTATGATATTCATAAAACGCGCAAGTTGGTGCCACCTGCTCTTTAGTCAGTCATAAGTCATAAGACAGCAACTATCACTATTGTGACGAAACAGAAATTTCATTCACACCAAAAAGATTAGAAATGAATATATGTGTATTTGCATGTTACAAATATGCTTATACAAATGTTAGAGAATGTAAAGTATAAAGTTGTCTTATAGTTGATAAAAAAATTACATTTTAATCACAACAAAAATGTTTCTTGATCGGTTTAACAATTGCTTTTTGATTATTGGTGATGGCGTTGATGTGTTTCCTATAAGACGTCAATGGACAAGCCTGTATTGCCATCCCTGACATATGTATTGCGTCCATAGGTTTATATGTCATAAAATATTTGTTCTTGCTAGGAATTCTGGACTTCGTCTAATGGAAGTATTGGAACAATTGTTACTAATGACGCTGCATTGAAATAAATTGCAACTAAAGCTCAGGGTGGTAGAGAGCGATCACGGACAATGAAGTAAGAAACACCCGGGACTCTCCTTGTTCTTGTTCAAACAAAATGTTTATTTTATAAAATTAAAACGTGTTGATCGGTCCAAGCCCCTTTATGGCCTACGGGCTGATGCCACGACCCCTGGGATATAACTCCGCCCCCCCCCTCCCCCATGTCTGCCCTGGCTATCGTCTAATTTGCTAACTGAACTTTGTAAAAATACAACATTTACAAAATGCTAGTAATTTCATACGACTGTATCCTAAAGATGAAGGTAAATCGTTTTTTAGATGCTTTTTGGATATGTCAATATAAATGCTAACCGATTTCTAGCTATGATTCCAACTTGGGTAAGCTTGCGCACAGATTAACCTATAATTGTACCATTATTATTATTATTATTATTATTATTATTATTATTATTATTATTATTATTATTATTATTATTATTATTATTAGTAGTAGTAGTAGTAGTAGTAGTAGTAGTAGTAGTAGTAGTAGTAGTAGTAGTAGTAGTAGTAGTAGTAGTAGTAGTAGTAGTAGTAGTAGTAGTAGTAGTAGTAGTAGTAGTAGTAGTAGTATTCAATTACTATACGGTGGGACAATTTGCAGCTTTATTCATGTAGATACTTTTACGTTGATATACAGTAAAAATGTACAAAGATGACAAAATGGGTGTGGCTCTAATTCTGAAAACAACAGAGGACCCTGACACTTTACATTTAGGAATATTTTTGTATTGGCCATTTAAATGCAAAATAACATTTGGCATATTCATGAAAACATTATTAAGGAATGCGATAAGTACATTTCGTACTCCTATATAGAGTATTAATTTAATGTCATGCTTACATTATGTGATCATAGATAATAGTAGTAATTTAATGTCATTCTTACATTATGTGATCATATATATTAGTAGTAATTTAATGTCATTCTTACATTATGTGATCATAGATAATAGTAGTAATTTAATATCATGCTTACATTATGTGATCATAGATAATAGTAGTAATTTAATATCATTCTTACATTATGTGATCATAGATAATAGTAGTAATTTAATATCATTTTTACATTATGTGATAAAGATAACAGTAGTAATTTAATATCATTCTTGCATTATGTGATAAAGATAATAGTAGCAATTTAATATCATTCTTACATTATGTGATAAAGATAATAGTAGTAATTTAATATCATGCTTACATTATGTGATAAAGATAATAGTAGTAATTTAATATCATTCTTACATTATGTGATAAAGATAATAGTAGTAATTTAATATCATTCTTGCATTATGTGATAAAGATAATATTAGTAATTTAATATCATTCTTACATTATGTGATAAAGATAATAGTAGTAATTTAATATCATGCTTACATTATGTGATCATAGATATTAGTAGTAAGGTAATGTCATGCATACATTATGTGATCATAGATAATAGTTATAATTTAATATCATGCTTACATTATGTGATAAAGATAATAGTAGTAAGTTAATGTCATGCTTACATTATGTGATCATAGATAATAGTAGTCATTTAATATCATTCTTACATTATGTCATCATAGATATTAGTAGTAAGGTAATGTCATGCTTGCATTATGTGATCATAGATAATAGTTATAATTTAATATCATGCTTACATTATGTGATCATAGATATTAGTAGTAAGGTAATGTCATGCTTACATTATGTAATCATAGATAATAGTAGTAATTTAATATCATTCTTACATTATGTGATAAAGATAATAGTAGTAAGTTAATGTCATGCTTACATTATGTGATCATAGATATTAGTAGTAAGTTAATGTCATGCTTACATTATGTGATCATATATAATAGTAGTAAGTTAATGTCATGCTTACATTATGTGATCATAGATATTAGTAGTAATTTAAAGTCATGCTTACATTATGTGATCATAGATAATAGTTATAATTTAATATCATGCTTACATTATGTGATCATAGATATTAGTAATAAGTTAATGTCATGCTTACATTATGTGATCATAGATATTAGTAGTAAGTTAGTGTCATGCTTACATAATGTGATAATAGATAATAGTTATAATTTAATATCATGCTTACATTATGTGATCATATATAATAGTAGTAATTTAATATCATGCCTACATACATAACATGATATACAATACAAAACCATTGTAATGGTGGTAAACGTTGTAGATATTTAGTCGCAGCACCTTTTGTCGCGGTGAGCGTGAAACGCAGTTAATAATATCGGTAATATTGACGTATGAAATAGGTTCGCAGTTAATTACATCCTGCAAGGGACGGTATATTGGACCATGATTAGACTAGCTAGTACAAGCTATGATAACGGTTAGTGATATTGAAGAAACTGATGTTGACCTAAGGTCAAATAGCAAAAAAGACAAAGCTGCGATGAGCCAGAGACAAATTTGGGGAAATCTTGTGCCATCCGAAATAGGTATCATAAAATGAAATTGTCCATGAATAGGTATTAATAAAGGCGGACTAGAGAGAGTTATTCTAACTTCATTGGGAGTGGAGACACAAAGAGAAACAATTATCTCCATATCTGTACTACACAATGAGAGAGAGAGAGAGAGAGAGAGAGAGAGAGAGAGAGAGAGAGAGAGAGAGAGACAGACAGAGAGACAGACAGACAGACAGACAGACAGACAGACAGACAGACAGACAGGCAGACAGACAGACATAGTAGGAAACAAAAATACGAGAATACTGATCTGTAATCAACAGTGATTTGGAAAGGACAGGTGTTACATGTTTAGGCTCTAATAAACAGTAACACAAAAAACTAAAACAAGAAGCTTTGTTAAATGTATCAAATAATTTATTTTCCTGGAAAACAGTTTTAAGAATCAAATCCAAACGTAACCGAATTATAATCCACGAATTAAATTACAATGGTCCTAGTAATTAAATGTTCTCAATAAATATACTCAAGTTCGAGTCCTGTTGGAAAATCCAAAATGGAAGACGATGACGTATTCTGAACTCTGTTTTGTGCTTATCTGCAGTTCCTTGTAGAAACAAAATATTTAATACTCCGGCATTTGAAATCCGAATAAATTAGGGTAAACTATGTTTGTCCAACAATTTTACATGAGCACATCAAATATTTCCAGAGATACGAATTAATATTTTAAAGTTCAACTGGTCTGAATAATAATTAACATGGATTTAACAATTGGCTACAACAAACGAAAATGACATAACGTCGTTTGTAAAAGCACAAAACTAACTATATTTCACTAAAACAAAGATTATATATTGTATTTTAATACGCGGTTTCAAAAAGAATCTCCAAATTGCGAAATCGAGATAAAGGGGGGGGGGTAGAGAATTCACGTGATCGTTTATATTACGTAATCCTGACACGACCCTGGCGAGAACCAATTATTTAACTTTAAGAATATAAAGTTGTTTACTTCTTAATTCACTAGTCCCATCTTGACCTTGACAAAAACCAATCATTTTAAAATTAAAATAAAACTTGTTTACGTGGCTGCCACTAACCTTAAATCAAGGTCAGGATCTAGGTCAACATTACGTGTTTACCGAAGAAAATTCAGGTCAAATGAGTTTCTGAATGAAACATAATCTCTAATAAATTAATTTACATTACATTTGCATGTAATGAAAAATATATTTAAAATTTTTAAAACTGACAAACAAGCAATTAAATTAGAACATTTATATATTCAATCAGATACACGTAACACAGGAAGCAGCCAGGTTATGCTGATATGTCGGTAACATATGTTCGCTCATTTCTATGATGAAATTTGTTTTATTGTATAACAAAATGGCTAATTGCATTTCGCAGAAATTTTCTTATTCTGTTTCTAAGAGAAGGTGTATCATTCAAGTGTCATGCTGAGTTTAATTTTGTTAATGCAATTGATTAAAGTGTTATATTTTGAATACGGGGCTCGTATTGTTCTATTTGATATTGTTGCTCAGTTATCTGTTATTCCGTGCAATAATTTCAATTTTTATTTTATTCTTATTTTATTGTTTGCTCGATTTGGGCAGTAACACCATGGTCGATATCTCCAGATAGCGAAAAAAGACACCGTGACAGGTGAGAGATCATATCACAACCTCACTCTATCAGCTCATACGTAAATAGTGAAATAAAGCGTAGTGTCGACTAACCTTTCCTTGGAAAAGATAATGTCTTCTATGAAAAAGACTTTAAAAGTAAACTTTTGAAATAATGAAGTCCATAGAATACAATATAACATTTGGTTTAAAATGTGTATTATTCTTTTCCACGTTTTACACAATAATCTAGACATTTTAGCTATTGAACTGATATTCAGTTTCCATGACAAAAGAGAATGCGCGAGGATTCACAGAAAATATCGCACTTATATGTGTTGAATAGGGTGATGCAGTAGGCTATCTCTGTAGCTACAATTCTAGCAGCATCAACTGTACCGGTATTATCTTTGTAATCAGACTTCCCACATCCGTCTATATCGTCGTCTTTTATTACATTTGTGAATGTCTTTTGACATAGCATTAATATAATTGAAAATATCTGCTCAATGTATAAATTTGGAAACATTTAGCTTGATCTAACGTTAATCCAAATGAAAATGTGTAGTGCTTGTTTTCTCCATATTTCATCTAATGCAGATAGTGGTGATAAATACGAAAGGTTTTATTCTCTAAATTTAACTTGATCTATACACAGATCAAAGGAACCATTAAATCTGGAACAGTTTGTTAATATAAAATTTATTCATTGCTCGAATATTGCATGAAAAGTTTCAAAATAATTCCATATTTATTTTAATTAATATATTGTAATAAATTTGGACGTACTAGCCCGAAATAGTTAGCCAGTTAGTAGGAGCAAACATCACAGAGAGGAGTGTTAGTGAATTTGAACCATGCTGGGTTCGTTAGTAGTGATTTTAGGCACAAGCCGAATGACTGTCCCTGGCATGGAGTAACATAGTCCATATTAAAATTCCGCGGTGTATACAAGTATTGTGATTGAAAAGGCAGCATTTATGGTTGGAAATCAGTAAATTATAGAATGGAATCAATAAGTTGGAACTTGGTAGGTACCGTTTATGTGGCCATAGTGGAAAATGGGCGTATGTATATGAGCGTGATACGCCGGAAATTCTGTGGATTGACTGGCCTAGGGTCGCGCAGTTAAATATTTCCCAGTTAGTAAGGGAATACTGGTGTAATTTCTATGGCATGACAAGCTATCGGTACGGAAAACGCATGATAATGAATAAAAACCATGCAAAGGTGCAGTTAATGGACGTTTGGGCAAGTTGTTTCCTCTATGTCGCCAATTGATTAGAGCAAAGATTATTAGTTATAGCAGACACGTCTTTCTTTCCATTCTACAACTCAAGTTGTATGGAAGTCTTTGGAAATTTGGGGAAAACTTATGACTTCCAGCGTGACTCGCGCCAGGGTTTTGACACCGCTCGGTCAAGTGAATACCCCTGTGCGTGTAACAATATGTTCATTCAAAGAAATGTAAATAATATTATCATATCTACATAAAAAAAGACACGACAATTTAACAGTTTATTACATTGTTGTATATCATTAAATGTTAAAAGCATACATTTGGCGTCACTCGTCAAGCAGCAATCGCGTTTAATTTGCTAAGGAAAAAAAATCTCATTATAAACTACAAATTCATACGGTTCAAATAATGAAGTATTCCATTTGTGAATACATACCAAAACTACATACGTGTTTTGTTCTGAGCGGCGGAAACAACGATTTTGATATGATGTAGATTTACATCAAAACTGTTAGGTCGAGACTGGGAAAAAAAACACGAATGCGTCTTTTTTGTATTTATTATATTTTCCTATTTGACACTTTTGAAATATTTGCAGCTTTACAGTACGAATCACCTGCAAACAGATTGAGATGTATACATTTTCAATACACTACCTTCTAAACTTATAGACGCGCGGACATAAGAAAGACAAGTAAGTTGTTCCAATCTGTAATACAGAAATACGGATTGAAAAGCTGTATCCATTGCCCATCAAGCATATATGATTAAATGTGTATGTTATAAAAAAAAAAAATTATATAAGCTATCGATGAATGGAACAAACAGGAAATTTTTAAAGACTAATGCATGACGATCTTTGATTACTGATCTCCCAATTCTTTGTCAAAGTGACAGTTGAACAAACAATTTAATGATTATTTGTAATTAATAATTAAATATTTTATTATCAATTAAATGGGTTTATAAGCATGAGAGTCACTGCCTGAACAGCATAAAATTTAGATTTGATTTTTTATTACAACTACTACTACTACTATTACTACTACTACTGCTGCTGCTACTACTACTACTACTACTACTATTACTACTACTACTGCTGCTGCTGCTACTACTACTATTATTACTAATACTGCTGCTCCTGCTGATACTACTACTACTTCTACTTCTACTACTACTACTACTACTACTACTACTACTACTACTACTACTACTACTACTACTACTAATAATAATAATAATAATAATAATAATAATAATAATAATAATAATAATAATAATAATAATAATAATAATAATAATAATAATAATAATAATAATAATAATAAATAAATAAATAAATAAATAAATAAATAAATTTCTTTAACGAGGAAAATAAATTTGGTCATAACTGGAACCATCTGCCATGTAGTCCTCAATTTGTTAATTGTTTTTTTTTTAAATTATTTTAAAAAGCACATAACATATTCGGGTATCGATGCACACCCATTCGTACATAATATTTAAATGAATGAAAGTGGTATACCTGGATTATGTAAGATAATGCTTGATAATAGTAGGCAGAATTAATATGTATATAATATTTAATACAAACTATTATTATCATTCAAGTTAGAGAATTTTAAGTAGTACTCTACGGAGATTCGAACCCAGGTGAATATTTATAATTCTCAATACTTTTTTTTCTATATACCCTGATTTCTTTCATAGGAATTCGGAATGTTGTTGTTGTTGTAGTGTTTAACGTCAGTATTAACGGTGGAGGAAGAACCCAGCAAAACCCAGGAAAGAACCGCCGACCCACAAGAAGCTACTGGCATGCTTTCTCACGTACACACGGTGGCCGAATTCGAGACTCGAACTCATGCAGACAGAGGTGAGAAAACCGTGAGATGGCAGTGATCGTAACGGAGAGCGCTTTAGACCACTCGACCACTGAATTCGGAATGCCTGTATAGATGAATTACTTACTAGGCTGTCATGCGAGTATGTCTGCTGCACACAAGTGCATATAACACCGCTGCATTTGCATCATCTTTGGCGATGTGTTCTTAATCGTAATTTAATATGGGCTGGTGTGTAGAGGCAAGGCGATGGGTGCCGTTTGCCCGCGGATCTGGGTTCTAATCTCCGTAAAGTACGAATTAGAAATGTTCTAAAATGTATAATATTATTATTTGTATATAGAATAACCATACCAACTTAAATGAAGCTGAACATAAATGAACAAAAGATTTTTTTTACTATCCATACATATTCGTTGCATTTCATAGAGGCCATCACATATATCTCACACCTGAGTTAGAAATTTGGAAACTCGACGATAGCTAAAAATGTACCTACGTATACTCGCTTATAAGTCGAGTCCAAGATAAAAGTGCACAGACCCAGATAATAATAATTCACCGGCAGATCTGGGTCTATGAAGTTTGCTAGGAGTAATCAGTAGAACCAACATATTTGATTTATATTGATTTATATTGATATATATTGATTTATATTAATTTATATTGATTTATATTTGATTTATATTGATTTATATTTGATTTATATTGATGTTTAGGCTTAACTTTGTGTGGAATTTGATATATCTATAGCTAGAGAAAATTATAACTTTTAGCCGCCTATAATTTTTATTCTTAGAAAAAATGTAAAAGTGTCATCTTTCTTTTTCATAAAAAGTTTTTAGAAACAAATCATACAGTATTATCAGTTATTTTTTAATTCTTACAACTATACGATACAAATCTCTCACTGTCTGATAACGGAACTCGAACAGAGACCAATTTTATTTAGTTCACATAAAAGTTTTAATGTAGAATGTGTCATAATAAATTCCTTAATTTTGTGTACCATTATTGGTTACCACTTTTAAAAACATAAGTTAGACATGTATAACAATAGAAACTTTAGAGTTTGAATTTCAGATTACATGTGCAACTTGCAAACTTAACGTTGCATTGCTTGCCCTAAAAAGTGAATGAAGATAGCATAATTTCCCTTGAAGTTTTTAAATGTTCTCAAAGCAATGATAGAGTCAATGAGTATTTCAGAGGCAGACTCTTTGATTGCAGAGCTTAATTCTATAACATAATATAATATCTTATACGTTTAGATCAATATATTTAATTGCGTTTGATTTAGTTATCATCAAACTCGCAGTCGAGTACATTATATATAGCACGTCGATGTTAGCTGCTTCACCAAAACGAAACATGAATCGTAGCCATGAAACTAATACTATTTAACTGACAGCTTCTGTGTATGTTCTTTTTTTAAACCACTAAATGTATCGGCTGCTAATTTAATGTATGAATTGTCGCTTGGTGCAGATAATATATATACATGATTGTGGAAATAATGGGATCGCAATAATAGCTTCAAATTCTACGAGATGGTCTTGGAGTTACGTCATAACACACTTTAAAACTCTGCGAGAGGGTTCGTTGTAACACTATTTATAACCGAATGTGCTGCAGCACGTTTCTAGGTTAGGCCTAGTTAAATGTGACAACGGAAGATGATGCATTACAGACTCTAAAACTGATGCGGACATTATCGGGACTGTGTTGACCTTTCGGTGCTCCTCGATTATCATAAAAAAGGAAATGTGTAAACAATCTCTTCATATTCTCCAATTGTCATTACCTAATGCAACTATTGACTTTCACCCAAACAATCTGAAAAAAGGAAGTCATAAATTTGGTTTGATATGACTTTAAATTCGCGAAGAATTAATATTAATTGTGACGATTTATTTAACGGAAGCGTTCTGGTACGAATTAATTGATCTCGCATAGTTTTTCATTAGTATTGGAATATTTATTAATCTATGGTTACGGTTGAAAGGCGCAGTGTCATCATTGCTATTAATGGTATTCATATAATTCGACTTGTATAACAATTGTCATATGAATGTGATCTAGAAGAGAAAAATGAACAACGTTTAGCTTTTAATCTTTGACTTCACTTTTAACTTTTCGTTTTATTTTCTAATACTTCGAAGGCGGTGACGCGTTTATTACCGATAATATATCCCTAGTATGAATCATGAAGTTGGCAAACGTGAATATTACTGACACTGATTCGCTTATATCAAATTTCAAATAAACAGACCTCCCATTTTACGCAGATGATTAGTTTTAGATAGCTTCAAATATTCAAACTGTTTTGAGCGATTAGTCTTGATATGATATATTTAGCGATTAGTCTTGATATGATATATTTAGCGATTAGTCTTGATATGATATATTTAGCGATTAGTCTTGATATGATATATTTAGCGATTAGTCTTGATATGATATATTTAGCGATTAGTCTTGATATGATATATTTAGCGATTAGTCTTGATATGATATATTTAGCGATTAGTCTTGATATGATATATTTAGCGATTAGTCTTGATATGATATATTTAGCGATTAGTCTTGATATGAAATATTTAGCGATTAGTCTTGATATGATATATTTAGGTCGAAAAGAAACACTGACATATTAATCCTTGGTGTAAGAATCAGAATGCAGAAATCAGCGTATCAGTTAACATCATATCCAAAATTCATCTGGTAACCTGTATGATTTATTTCCCCATCGCCAATGAATAATAGATTTCCAAACGTTAGGATACTTTAGGACCTGTGACCATTGCCGTAAAAGACTCACAGCAAACGGTCCAATGTGTTTATATAGTATTTTGTACAATCCACTTGACCACCAGTAACTATTTAGGATGCGTGTTAGGGCGTGGAAGTATGATTGACCACTGTGGTATGGTACTTTGGTTATCGTTACCTAGGAGACGATCGACCACGGTGTTATTGCCCGGATCGAGCAAACAATAAAATAAAATGTTTAATTAAAGGATAAAATAACACAGATCTGAGAAAAGATACAGAATATAACAAAACGAATCACCGTATTTCAAATATTACACTTTAATCAATTATATAAACACAATAAAAATATATATATGAATATTTTAATTACCTTTTTAAAACCAGAAATACTTGGGCTGCTTTTATATTTCAGACGTACTTTTTGCACAGGTGTGATGGGACTACAATGTTTTTTTTGCAGCTTGTTTATATATATATATATGAATCTGGTTTTAAAAAGTAATCATAAAATTCAACATTAGGATTGGTTTGACAGCTGAACAAAAAATTGATCGTGTGCACTTATTTATTTGAACAATTTTAACTTCAACGCCTCAGTTTTGAAAATGCCAGTCAAAATGGAAATTTATGTTATTTAGCTACAAAGATATGGTTAGTACTGACTGATACATACAAACTTGATCTGGACGTAAGAATGATAGATAAAAAGGGTGTATATAAAAGTCAATTTGTTTTTTTGCAGTTACTTCTTTTATTTCGTGCATGTGTATTATCGGACAACAGTATCTGAAATGACAATGCACATTTAGGCTAGCGTTCAGTAATCATGTATACAAATCTCTAACATTTATATTAACACATGTCAGCATTGATGTTCAAGCGAAATGCATATTATATAAAGGAATTCATACAATCGCGTGACGTTTCCACTTTCTTTATCATGAATATTGTTTAACGGAATATTGTAGATCTGTGAATGAGCCATCACATCCAGATTCATTAGCAGTTAGTGTAGTCATTACCGTTAGTAGCATTTAGTGTAGTCATTACAGTTAGTAACAACAGTATTTGTACTTAATATTACCTTCGATTGTGTTGGGTTTGGGTTAATACAACAGCCTGACTTTTTACATAAACAAGGCAAGAAATAGGAACCCAGCAAGAGTATTGCCGAAAGAACTGAAAATATTAACAATTGGCTGACAGGTTAAAAAGTGGTAAAAACAAAGAAGTTGATCCTCGATTTACGAATGAAATACGTATTGTTATCTCGAAATCTACGTTCATCTATTTTCTTCTTATCATAATATTTACAGGGTATTGTCACCTTACAGCAGCAGTTGACCCACTTTCACAACGAACGAGATAGCATTCCTGAACGGCACTGTTTACTAATGAAATTGTTGATATATAATATCCCTCAGGAATGTTTTCAGCTGTCAAATCTGCGAATGATTCATAAAATGCCTGCAGGGAACACAAAATTCCAATTGTCCTCAAGTAATCTATTCACACAGTAACAAAACCGAAGACATTTCTTACTCTGTTTGGATGCTTAATACACTGCTATACATGTTTCTCATATATAACCGGAAGATTGCATTGATAACGGTCTAAACCGTATTCGCAAACGCGGAATGAAGCCTTTAAACTGCATAAAATAATATTTTACATATCGTTTTCAATATTCACAAAATTATGTCAACAAAACGTAAGTTGAAAATTGAAGAGCGTTAGGTTAAAGATAAGATAATATACGATCTGGCAGAAAAGAACAAACAAGAAACAGTTTTTGTTATACATAACGCTACAGAGCGTTATAAATGATTTTGTAATGCTGTACATAGTCAACGAAATCTATTGTGTCTTCAGATACATAAAGTATTATGAATACGTAAGGTTTTAGGCAACACAATTGTTTTCGTTGGTTTCAGGTACACATATTGACCTATTAAAGAAAACCACGTCTATTGAATCATACCTAACATTTGATTTCAGGTATACATGTCGACCTATCAAAGCAAACCACGGCTATTGAATCATACCTAACATTTGATTTCAGATATACATGTCGACCTATCAAAGCAAACCACGTCTATTGAATCATACCTAACATTTGGTTTCAGATATACATGTCGACCTATCAAAGCAAACCACGGCTATTGAATCAAACCTAACATTTGATTTCAGGTATACATGTCGACCTATCAAAGCAAACCACGGCTATTGAATCATACCTAACATTTGATTTCAGATATACATGTCGACCTATCAAAGCAAACCACGTCTATTGAATCATACCTAACATTTGGTTTCAGATATACATGTCGAACTATCAAAGCAAACCACGTCTATTGAATCATACCTAACATTTGGTTTCAGATATACATGTCGACCTATCAAAGCAAACCACGGCTATTGAATCATACCTAACATTTGATTTCAGATATACATGTCGACCTATCAAAGCAAACCACGTCTATTGAATCATACCTAACATTTGGTTTCAGATATACATGTCGACCTATCCAAGCAAACCACGGCTATTGATCAAACCTAACATTTGATTTCAGATATACATGTCGACCTATCAAAGCAAACCACGGCTATTGAATCAAACCTAACATGTTATGAATGTCTAAGAGAATGATGTAACAAAAGTGCATAATTAACATGTTACACAACCGAAGTTGTGTAAACTATTCCCTAACACATTTTTAAGGATTTATACTAGCTTTACTTACTGACGTCATCATAACGGGTATTTTCTGACTTATTACAATAGCTGCAAACAAAAACAACATGAGCTTTTAATTGATTCATTGTAATTATCAAACCATACGGTAGTGAAAGCTATGATTACTACAATGATAATGATTACTGTGTTTCCACAAAATATTAAATAATGACATCATCAACAGTTAAATCCACATTGGCTGTCATTTTATTTTAACTGAATCCCTCCAGTATGCCAACAAAACCATATACTCCACGCTAGATCGCAACTAAAGTTAGTATGAAAATAATTGTATTCGTGTTTACTCTTTTCACCTCCACAAATATTACAGACAGAAAAAGGGATTGTGTACTCGAATGTCATACATTATGCAATGCTTATTTTTATTGAGGAAGCTAAAGGAAGTGGTCATTGTCTTCTCATTTAAACGTTTGAGTTGCAAAGTTTACTTACTTAAAAGCCTCTATGTTTGAATCTCTATATTCACACATTGATGTATCAATAATAGGTTATCAATTACGAAGATTAAGTTTTGGGTGCATGCCAATAATTATATTATTCGTAATAAAATCAACTAACAAAAACACCTTCAATTTTACAATCATTAGAATGTCTAACTTAACAAACATTTTCATTAGTTTCATGTTCAATCTAACATTTGACTGTTGATGGATTCTCCAAATGTTTGGTCCTCATGCAGGCGTGCGGCAAAACTATTCTTATAGATGTACAGTCATACATGTAATCTGCTTATAGCATTTGTCCGAGAGAACCGAACGTTTCGATACATCTTTATCCTTGATTCAGGTCATGTGTATGTGTGTGAATGTGCGTTGGGGGGCGGGGCGGAGTTTCAGTCACATAGATACCTTTCAGTGTCCAGTCATTATTCAATTATTCCAGTGCAGAAGGAATAACATAATATTTATGTTTCATGGAAATAAATGTAAAAAATTCAGTTGACGTGTCCGTTTAATTAATAATTCTTCCAACCCTTTTAATGGCATGTGTATTGACTATCCGAACAAATTGTGTAAAAAACGTGTTTCTTATCGCCTGGGTGAGTAATTAGTTTCTAAAATTAACAGACTGCAAAACATTTCCATTTTTATATCGTGATTACCTTTTTCTTGCGGCATATATTTGAGATGAATAGTGCCAAACATTTAAAGACAATGTATACTTCTGATGAATAATGCGACTAATTTAAACAACGCATTCTTCTGATGAATAAAGCGACTAATTTAAACAACGCATTCTTCTGATGAATAATGCGACTAATTTAAACAACGCATTCTTCTGATGAATAAAACGACTAATTTAAACAACGCATTCTTCTGATGAATAATGCGACTAATTTAAACAACGCATTTTTCTGATGAATAATGCGACTAATTTAAACAACGCATTCTTCTAATGATCAAAGTGACTAATTTAAGCAACGCATTCTTCTGATGAATAAAGCGACTAATTTAAACAACGCATTCTTCTGATGAATAATGCGACTAATTTAAACAACGCATATTTGATTTTAACTTCAACATTCATTTTGGTACTAAGGTGATGCATTAAAGGTAATTTACTACAATATTAATGCTACCTTTAAAATATATATTTATTATTCGAATAAAGTCGAAAAACATTATAATTTTAATACATGAAATCTGATCTTTAACAGAATACAGTAGTGTCTTTACTGATCCCTGTTAAGCGAAAATAAGTTAATACATACGTTACATATGTGTGTTTAAAAATAGTCTTAAAGAAATAATAAATGGTTTATGTTCCGAATTGTTTTACGATTTGTGTTTCTTTTATCCCTGTGTAACCTCAAAATGATTTATTTTGTTTGAAAATAGGTTTACAAGAAACGCTAGCTAGACAATGAACAACGTATTAGAATATTGCCCTTCACAATTATAGCAGTTGACCTTTAATGTCTGTCTGTATATATATATATATATATATATATATATATATATATATATATATATACACACACACACACACACACACACACACACAATGTTCATTTAGAGAAGAACCGTTTGATGGTTTAATGAAACTTTTAGACTTCCATTTCAAATACCTGGATTGCTTCGAGTCCCATCGAATTCTTTGTCTAATATAAACACAAACTGATTCAATCACTAACATGTCTCTCACATCCCGCTGACTTCAAATGAGTGCTTCAAAACGTCAATAACAAATGGAGATTTTGTTTTACGAAGGATGCGCCGTTTATGTAACGTGAAAGGATGCTTGATTGACATATTTAATGGATATCACGTGATCGTGGTTTAACACCGTACCACTCGCAGTAGCCACTAATCCCAGAGCCAGATTGCAAAGGTAATTGAGCGATTAAAGCGATGCAATAGAGAATTACAACCACTTGTCGAAATGCGTCGATTGCAATTAAAGGATATTAGAAACAGTCATCGCGTAAAATTGTCGATTTAGTAAAGGGTCAATCTATAGGTATCCTTTACTTTTTGAAACTTCGATTGATGATCAATCAAGTGTCGATCACCGATCACACTGAATATGTGTAACCAATGATTATTTACATGCGATTCTTTCATTATTCAGCGAGGATAAAGAGGAATCGTTAGTCTCAAACATCCGTAAAATGCTGACTGCATTATCTGACATCATTCGTACTTACTCGTACATCCGACACAATATTTACTTCTTGGTCAACATATATTGGTATACAAGTAGGTGGTTCATCATCATTAGATATGTACCCCTGTTTTACACCGTTTGGAACCTACGTTGTTTCAAACTGGTATTCATTATGAAAGTTTATCTGTTGAATCGAGGAAACACATTTCAAGAATACACAAGTTTATATTTGGACACGTTATTTCTTCAACGAATTAAAGAGGTACATTTTTATGTTAGTGTGACAATTTGCTTAAGCCTCAGTTTGTCGGTGGTTTCAAGGCGTCGGTATGCCTGACAATTATTTAGAAAGAAAACTAACCAGTCCTTTAATTTGGCATGTAAATATCAGATGATAAAGGTGACGAAGTTGCCTAGTTATAAATCATCATATATAAGAACCCATCCTTTCCAGAAGGAACGTTTTTCGTTCGTTCGTTCTTCCGTTCGTTCGTTGTATCGTTCGTTAGTGTGTGTATGTGTGTGTGTGTGTGTGTGTGTGTGTGTGTGTGTGTGTGAGAGAGAGAGAGAGAGAGAGAGAGAGAGAGAGAGAGAGAGAGAGAGAGATAGACTGCCATTATGTGTGTTAACTAAATTATTTCCTTGCAAGTCTCTCCTTACTCAAAACGTTACGTATTTACTTGAAAAGTTTTATCATCAGTCGTGACATACCATTTAATGGTATTATACTAAGACGATTTATCTTCCTGATTTTGTCACAATGATTACATGGTTTGGTTTTAGACGTGTGAAACGGTGAAAGGCCAGTTTTCAAACGAATTTCTTTTCACGAGAAATACAACATTGAGATAAATGCAGTAACGTTATACACCAGGTCTACGTCATCAAAAGATGAAAATATAAATGAAAATGAAAAGGTCAAATTTATATCATGACATTATCTTACATTCCAAGAATGAAATTATCTTAGTCGCGTTTCGGGTGAGAAATTATATTAGTCACATTAGAAATGTTAAATGAAAATCATATGTCAGCTTCTTCATTAATTTGTTCCCATACGAAATGCAATCACAGATCCCTTCTCACATAGGTGGTGCAAAATTATTTTTCTACACGACTGATGGAAACAAAACACTTATTTTGGTTAACTATTGTATTTATACAAGAGTTAAAAATGTCATGTCTTCCACTATATATATATATATATATATATATATATATATATATATATAATTGGAAGATGCAAGTGTATAATAGGAATGGAATTCAAGGGTGTGGGTGGATTAAGTCCATAGTACTCGAGAGCTAGGCAAATTTTTTATCGTTACAGGCGCAGAGCGGAGTTCAGTTCTGTTTCGAGCGAATAATAATCGTGTAGTATACACGCCACTTACGCATATTTCTTTTTTCTTTTATTTGATCATTTATTCTCATATATATAGTGTTTCATCCTTGGATAAACGCATTCCTCCGTGTATGGTTTTTTAGTATATGTTGTAGAAATTTGCCAGTTGTAATAGATGCGTAAATTAAAGGCCTGACGTAGAAGCTGAACCGTTTCGATGCACATTATTCAAATGTTTACAGGAATGAAGACAGGTTTATTTCTCTCCAGTGGACTTTGAGTGTTGCCCTTACATTCAGAGTAGCTGACAATTAAAACTAAAAGTTATTTCAATCCAAAACTGATTTTTGGATGCATCTAAGTTTAAACTGACCCAATGTCATCGATTGATGGTTCATTGTTTTATCAACAATTTGGCCTACTTCATATAACGTCTATATAGTTACTTTTCCTGTAAATTATTTCATATCAATTACAAATATTAGTGAACTGTTGCAGAGCGTCATGTTTAGACTACAAATATAAACTTGCATTAATTTTTGAAATCGGAATAAACCGTTGCTTAAAAAAGAAAAGCAATTATCAAAACTCACATTTAAATGCTAATATTATAATAACGATAATCATCATTATATTTGCAAAAACAATCTATATTTGACAACATTATGAAAAACGCACATATTTATTATTTTATTTCCGTTATTTTATCCAATTTGTTAAAGAAATATTTCACCCCCTGGTGGAGTGACATCATACTCTTATCTGAAAATAATATGGGTTGTGTTGACACTTCTCACCTCATAATTTGTCATCAAAAGAGTGTTTTGCGCTCTCTCATTTACATAATTTTATGCAATTACAGATGACAATCGGCACCATTGAGAAAGGAAGTCATCAGTTTGCATAGATATGAATTAAAATATGAGACAGGGATAATTTAAGTGTTAAAATTTGTTCTTGGGAGCGTACGGGTACGAAGTTAAATGTTATCGAATTCTTCGGCAGGTCATTAAACAGTAGACAATGAAAGTTAGTTGTCACAAATGGATAATTTTTATTCATGAAATTCAGAACGATCTGAGTTATAGATTCGTCATTTTAGCGAAATAAAATATAAGAACATTCCTACATCATTTAGCTTTTAATCTTTGACACAACATTTAACTGTCTCCAGTTTCTTTGTGTTTAGATGGCAATGAAAACATTACTGCTACTACTACTACTACAATTAATAATAATAATAATAATAATAATAATAATAATAATAATAATAATAATAATAAACTTCTAATTTTTACATCCATATTGTTATAATTTCAGAATTTCATGACTAATGTTCCTTTCTGATTCGTTTGGTTTATATCCTATTTCACCAAAGAAAATAGTATATAAGACAAATGAACCTAATATAAACAGAAACGATGACACCGGGAAATTCTGCACATTTATGGTTTGTATCCTACAATTATTTTAGTTCTACGGAAATTTTAACTGTTTGCTTATTGTTTTCAAAATCATAGACTTTCACTTTAAATTAAACAAATCATTTTTACATATTTTTACTGGAATTTTATCAGAGAATGTAAGCAGAAAGAAGCACTCCCTCCACACTTTGGCAAATTCAGTTTTGTTGTCTAATTCTGCGCAGATGCTGCTTTTCTTACATCCTCCGACTTTACGTTTATGGTAGCGAATCAAAATTGTCTTTATTCATTCAACCATATATATTCCAATATCTGTGTCGAATAGCTTTTCAAGCCTACCAAAGGTCAGACTTGAGGGTTTAAATGCTGCACGTAATAGCTTTCAAAGTATGCAAAGGTGCAGAATTTAGTATTGTTAGATTCAACAGCTTTCTTCGTCAAACGACACATTTATTTTTCGGATGTGAACCGTTCGTTTAAATGCCATCTTAGTAATGTAGTCCAGTACTTGTCACGGGGTGCAGAATATTGAAAAATTTCACTCCTGAGTGAGAAAGAAGTGGCTGACCCATTCTACGTCGGTCATTTTGATTTTACGAAACAGTTTTATCACCCCAAATTGCAATTGACTGTCCTTTGACACTTGTTGATATTGCGTGCAATGTTGTGCCCCTGTGGGTATTTCCCATCAGAGTTTGGCGCCCTGTGAAGAATGATAGTGTGTGAAGTATCTAGAATGTTACAAATGCTCAATTATAATCGTTGTTGACAGATTTATTATTGTAAAATCCCAGAAAGTTGGTAGTAAGAGAGATGTCAGCTCGTTGTTGAGAAATCATACTGGGAAAGAACGATACTGCCCTCTACTACTCTACTACTGTTTCATCACCTGTGTCATCGAGAGTGTATTGCATTTGTAATATTTGAGTAAAACATAGATCAAAAGGACATAATTATCATATATATATATATATATATATATATATATATATATATATATATATATATATATATATATATATATATATATATATATATATATTGTCTCAATCTTACAATGTAGCCTTAACATACTTCAAAGCCTTAGAATTGCATGACAGACTTCCTAGTTCAGTGCTTCTTCGTCTCCATATCCTTCTTATTCTTCTATACCATGCCAATCAGTTGTTAATAACTTATTTGTATCAATCAAATTATCGTATATAGTACGTGTGAGATGTGTCATGTAATGCAACGTTGCTTGATATCGAAAATATGACATATAAACAAAAATTCAAGACAATTTTGAAAACAACATTCTTCAATCGCTGTAATGATGTTCTCTTACAGGGTTACAAACGAAAGACGAAGGGAACACATATCTTAGTTTTGTTCTACTATTTGTTAAGGCGATCTCAAACACCAACACAACCCCACCTCACACCTACACCCACACATATACACACATGCCCACAAATCATCTGTAAAATGTAAAACGATGCTGATGCTGTAACGTTAAAAGAAGATACGTCTTGGTTTCAAGAAATGCTAATTTATCTTTCTCTCATCATTTTTTGACGGCTGCTGTAATGCTGTTATTGTATGAACGTCAATATGCACTAGTTTGAAAGGGGACATACGACATTTGCAATCAGTTATTCAGAAAAATATAGATTATTGTGAGGGACTGGATGAATAGTCACAATATGCGAAAACGATTTATACGAATACTTTGCAGTTCTTGGGCTATACCTATGTCTCTACAATTCTTTTTTAATTCGTCGAATCGGAACTCAGTACTACGCAATTCCCAAGATTTTTGACAATGGACATAAAGACACACACACACACACACACACACACACACACACACACACACACACACACACACACATATATATATATATATATATATATATATATATATATATATATATATATATATATATATATATATATATATATATATATATATATATATATATATATATATATATATAACAAGATTGATGTTATCAAGATCCATTTTGAATTCACTGCTAATACATAATACATTAACAAGAATGCTGTTTATCAATATCGGTTTTTGATTCACTTATAACAAATAAAGTATCACATAGCTTATCTTATTGGTTATGTAGGGATACACTTATGAGATTAAATGCATTATATTGCCGTGTATAAAACCACAAGATCAAATTTCATCTTCACAAATGTCTACCACAAAATCAAGATATTTTCCATCGTGTTTATGAATACAATTGTACCCTTACCTTATGACCGCCATTTCATGCAAGTTTTAAGTGATAAATTGCTGTATACCATTTGGAAGATATAAAACCATTGACTGCTATCAAACACGTCGTAATATATTGAAATATACAATGTATCATGAGAAACAATTCATAGATTAGTAATTGCGTCGCCAATTGCGATGAGTTGCTTACTACGATGGAAGATTTAAAACCATTGATTGATGTCCAAGACTTTAATATATTGACAAAATATAATTTATTCCCAGAAAAAAATCAAAGATCGATACTCGCGTCGCCAATTGAGATACGTTTTAAGCATGCATCATTAGTTGTTGGAACGTTCTATTTTCTCGATCTGCATTTCGCGCTGCCACAGTGACACGTGATGTTAGTTGCCAGAGGTTGAAGAACGGTAAAAGTGTGTTATTTGTCCATGACGTAAGTATGTATTAGTTATCTCTTGATCTGCTAAATTTGGCAATTAGCAAGATTTTGGCAAGATGCAATTATAGCAACATCTTGAAACTAACATAGCAACAAAAAAAGGAATGTTATTAAATACAATCAAAATTAAACAGATTCAGAATTGTTATCGTGATTAATTAAATTTATTCGGAGTTATTAGTCATATACATACTTATATGGTTCTTAATTAACTATTCATAGTAATTATAAAGAAAATGGACTCTTTGAAACATGTAAGACATACTGACATAGTCAAAAATGTTTCACCTGACCTTCTTTAATATTGAAACGAATACGACGTTGATGTCAGCGTTGTCAGTCATGGTAAAGATTATATTCTAAAAAACGTTAATAAACTGTTTTTTATAGCCAGCAAATAATCGTGAAAATAAAAAAATAAATGGTTGTGTTAGGTGTGTAAAATACCAGTAATAAGGATATTATTTCGCTTCACGTTACAGACATCATGGAATTAAAATTTAAATCGGATAGGCTGATATTGATACGGTGCTCTATAAAGGTGTACTTTTTGGAATTTTAATTTTATCGTCTGTGAGTAACAAGTTGTAATTGAAGCCAAAGAATTGACAGTGTTATTGTAACAATGAATTCTAGAGTTCAGCAGTTACACGGCATGTTTGCTGGTACAGAGAGTTCACATTCATCAGGAAAATAAAGTCATAATTCATACCTATTCGAGAAATGAGCATTCAATGTAAAAGACTGAAATCATTTAAGTCATAATGCCATGACAAAGAAAATGATTAAAAATTATACAGATCAAATATATTCAATGTATTTCATTATATATAAATACAATCACTGTATGAAGATCCATATTTCAAATTTCTCACTGGTGTGCCTCTAATTGGGCGTCTATCATATTGCATACAACGTCCATTGAAAATTGACTGTATTTTTATCTAGGGGTATATATGTAAATGTCATGCATGGGTCTTGTGCAGCCTCAAGTATTGATGACGCGTGGGGCTCGCGTAGTTGCAGTAACTAATAATAAGATTCATACACTCTCGTTTAGTATCGTTGATTAATTTTATATATATATATATATATATATATATATATATATATATATATATATATATATATATATATATATATATATATATATATATATATATATGATCGCGTAATATCAGTGATTCGTATTAAGATATATATAAGTTCGCGTAATATCAGTGATTCATATTATGATACATACAGGCTCGCGTAATATCAGTAATTCATTTTAAGACATATATAAGCTCGCGTAATATCAGTGATTTATATTTAGATACACATTGGCTCGCGTAATATCAATAATTCATCCTAATATATATATATATATATATATATATATATATATATATATATATATATATATATATATATATATATATATATATATATATATATATATTGGTAAATGATAAATACTTCACAAAACATGTTAAAGACATTGAGTGGTAATTCTCAGTGACATTGTGCTATTGTGTTTTATCATAGATCTATTTTATTTTGATCAAGAGTTAGATATAATAAAAACAAACAGAATCGTCACGATATAATAAAAGTATGACGCAAAACAAAAAACTGAATAATTTATGAGAGAGTTAGAAAGAAAGCCAGAGAGTTTAAAACAATTGTGAGAAGAGCATGTAATCCACAAACAACCGCAAAAGCTGCAGAAGAAAGGCAATAAAGCATAACAAAAGTAGAGATGGAAAAATATCAAGAAAGGAAGTATTGAAAACCAAAAGAAACTAAGGCAATGAACAGTAATAAACATATATCGCCTACCAAAACATAACCAAACCAAAGAGTCAGTAGATAAGGAATGTTGTAAACTTCATAAAGAATGAAACGGACGAAGAACAACAGCAAACAAACTTAACTCTCCAGAGCACAACAAAGACTAACCACGCAGGAATCAGAAGCACTGAGCATGACAAGGACAATGACAAATTTTGTCAAGATTTTACAAGAGCTAATACAAAAGAACATCAAAAGATGAAAGAGAAAGATGTTCTTAAATGTAGTAACGAAAGAATAAGAAGGGACGAAAACAAATTAAGAGAGTTAAACAAAACATGTTAAATATTCCACGTAGAAAAGTACATGATTGCAACCATATATAATCATTTAACGAACTAAAGTTTGGTCCCAAAACAAAAAAAAATCATTTAAAAATTAAATTGATTTAACAAATATTTAATTTTACAGGACACCTGAAATTAAAGGATGTAAAAAAATATATGATAAAATATATAACAATTCAGGGGATTAATCAAATTCTTTTGTGTTTACATATATGGGTTATTTCAACAAAAGCAAATAATCTGTTATACCCCTGTTGAACGTGACTCTTATTTGTATATTTGCATATAAACTTTTACACAAGATATATTGCTGATAATCCACATCGATATTACAGTATTATTTCTATGGATGAAATGGAGTCTTTACATAAACTAATTAATGACGATAGTAATGTGATTAAAAAGGCTAATAAATTAAACACTATTTGCATTATGAATCAGGAAGTTGAAGGTCAATTATTTGATGAAAGATACTACAAAAAAACGAAGACCCATCATTAGAAATTAAAACGAAAATTTCCATTGATGAAATCACTAAAAATAATAATTATGTTTATAAAGAATTGATAGTTTGATCCTTATAATGCGAGCATCCCAATTCAATATATTACCCAAACAAAATTATAATATCTTATCCAAAGATTACCTATGATATATTCAGAACGATCCATTATATCAGATTGTAATTCATCTACCGAAAACCTATCAAAAGGTATTGATAGTGTTTTGTAACCTTTAATGCAATCACTTTCTCCGTACATTAAAGATACGACCGGTTTCATTAACGTGTCTATACCACAGCTATCTGATAACTCAATCCTGGTATCATTAGATGTAGTTAATACATATTGGAGTCTTATCAGTTTTCCAACACAAACAGAGTAAAAACACTTTTCAAAAGCAAATAAATTCTTGCGTATAGAAGACCTAAGAATTTGCAAGCTTTTCTATCAGAACTAAATTGACAGAAAGTATAAATAGTTGTTTTCATCATTTAAATGTAAATGACGTCATTACTCTCAATATACAAATATAAGAAAAAGTACATATTACGTAGCTGTAATACTATTGAATTTTTGTCGCTACGGTATACGACTACGTTTCAACTGATGGAACGTTTTCATAAGCTTTAAATAATGTAACCTGTAATATTTTCAACAAGCATTTCAACAAGTTTCTAAGACAATGAATAATCATCGCTTTCATATAAACTTACATGGATCCTCATTTCTCTTCTGATGTTTCAATATATGTTAATACCAATAATCACTCTTTACGTGATTTCTCTTTCATGTCAATTGATGTTGTGCGTGGAGAGATTTGTTTCCGATCAGGATTCAGATTTTTATATTGAGGTTTGGTCAGATATATCATAAAATACTGTGTCGTAAGAACACATTGAAATTGGCAAAACACTGAAGAAGTATCCAAGCAGTAGTTAATTTTTGAGGGCAATAAAATATGATATATCCTTAATTCTGTCCCAACACTGTACCTAGCAATGTAACATGTGTGATTTCGTATTTAACGGCACTGTATCACAAGTAGGTTTATAGGTGACTTTGGAATAGAGTGCATGGACCAAATGTGTCAACCAGATCCGATGGATGGATTCGAATCAGCAACTGTTCGATCACATGTCTGGCATGCTAGTGCTGTACAGACTTGGTTCATTTTAGTCTCCCGTTGTCGTAAATATCTACAGTAAACTGATTCGCTTCAACGAAGGTTTGTGCCAATGGAAAATGAATCTGTAGATTCCGAGTTCGCTCTGGCAGTTGTTGGGATATTTGTACGCATTTATATATTTTATATATTTTTGCAAGCAAGTTTTAGTTTAGTATACACGCTTCTTCCAAACCACGTATATATATATATATATATATATATATATATATATATATATATATATATATATATATATATATATATATATATATATATATATATATATATATATATATATAACATGATATACCCCAACGAAGAGCTCCTCATCCAAACACAGATTTTATGCCTTTTAAACTCTGACCAGTAATTTGTTTCAACATGACACTGACATCTCCCATCTACGTGATAAGTTATGCTATGACAGTTGTATTGTATGTGATTCACGACATCTTCCAATATAGGCGAGTAAATCCAGCCAAGCGATACCTGACACGAGTGAAGCCTCTATTTAAGCATTGGGGCTTCGAAGTTTGGATTAATTCGTGTTTTCAATTTACCCATTTTATTCAAAAGGACTGCAATTGTTATATGATGAAGTGTACACTTATCAAAATTGTAATATGAGGCCAATATCATTCAATTTTTTTTAATAGAATCATGTCCACATTTTGTGTACCCACCTGAGATTCATAGAGACAGCATTCGAAACAGTTTCTTCTGAATAAATGAAATATTTATTGTAAGACAGATATACAAACATAAAACGTCTAGTATTAAATTTTTTTAATTTAAAACAAACATATTTAAAACAAATATATTTAAAAGCAAATATATTTAAAAACAAATATATTTAAAAACAAATATATTTAAAAACAAATATTCTTTTCTCGACAAATGCTAATCTCTCTCTCTAAATATATATATATATATATATATATATATATATATATATATATATATATATATATATATATATATATATATATATATATATATATATATATATATATATATAAAAGTTGTATCAATCTGCATTCATTCACAATACGACTCAAAATGTTAAATTTTAAGTGGACAAAAAAACGCCATTTTCTTTCAGCTTGATTTGGGTGGAGTTATGTGGGCAATAATAATGTTGTTGATGTGTAATGATGAAACTGCGCTAGTGTATTTACTGTGGAATGCGGCATACATAAAGTTACTTTGGTTCTTGTAGTGTATTTTGATTATATGATTAAGCCTTAGGTGGAATACGAAAATGAGAATATAATTAAAAGGTTACTGTATTTGTATGGGAAAATATAAACTGGTTTTATACGATTGATATAATGCACACTTAAGGTTGTGCAGTATTTCCATCCGATAAACACGTTCATACTTTCCCATTAAAATGCAGTAACCTATAAATACATTACATAGCATACTTTAATAAATATCTAATGTCATGTTTATACTTGATACGCGTTTGCATATACCCATAGAGATATGCTTTAGATCATTCAAACCAGCCAATCTAATTCATTCCAATATTGGTTCCAATATTGAACGCATATTTAAAACTTCAGGTTCTAAGTCAACTTACACAGTCTGTCAGTTCACTATAATAGTTGTTATAATTATACTGAATAAAAGTAAAAGTGTTAAATGTTAAATATGTTAATTTGTGTCTTTTGTTTATTTTATACTTAATTTTGTCACTATTTCTGAATATCCATAGGAATTCCTTATACACAAGGCGCTGTTAGACTTTGTACCTCATTAGCAAGAAAAATACTTTTTAATGGCATGATTGGTTTCTTATGATGACGTAAATTATTATCAGATAGAGAGGGTACAATATAAATATTTTTTTATATTAAAACAACCAGCACGTGTTTTATACTAATCATGCCATATACTCAACGACATCTGATTCCAAAATGTCCTGACTGAATCTGATTATCATTGTATATGTGGTAGCATCTCCAGGAATACATTATGATTGCTTGTACAGGATTTCACTTTAATTGGATGATATTTAATATGTTGTTGTTCTGAGGTGTACGATGATCCTGCACGGTGTGCTACGATCATTCATTGACTGCAGACAGCAATTAGGACCATATCAAACTATTCTTGCGGAGAAGCATTGTGTTGTAATCAATATTTTGTACGCCAGTATTGTATGCTAGTTACATAGTGCAAAACGAATGATTCATTATGGTTGAGCTCAAATTCCCAAATAGACAATACTTGCAACAAATACATATTATATATGTCTGGGTTGCCTAGTGACAATCTGTTGGTCTATTTCTATGTTTCCCTCCTAGTTCTCCCCAGGTCAGATTCGAAGGTCACAATAATAATAATAATAATAATAATAATAATAATAATAATAATAATAATAATAATAATGAGGACTTTATATAGTGCCTAATCTTTAGAAGCTCTAAGCGCTTAACATCTGTAATGATATGACTATATAAGAAAAACATGACATTTGAAAACATAAAAATGCTGAAAATATTTAAGGTAGGAAACATGATTAGATCTTTAAGTTTGTTCTTGCAGTCGAAAGAGATGAGTTTTAAGAGCACTCTTGAAAGGGATCACTGTGTCTTTGTGTCTAATTTCAATGGGCAATTCATTCCATGCTGCCGGGCCCTGATATGCAAACGAACGTTGTCCATATAACTTCGTTTTCATAGTGGGAATAATGAGTTTACGTTTGTTGTCATTTATATGTTATATATATATATATATATATACGCATTGCAAAGCGCTTAGAGCTTCTAAAGATCAGGTGCTATACAACGTCCTCATTATTATTATTATTATTATTAGTAGTAGTAGTAGTAGTAGTAGTAGTAGTAGTAGTAGTAGTAGTAGTAGTAGTAGTAGTAGTTGTTGTAGTAGTATCAGTAGTAGTAGTATTTGCCTGTAAACTTAACTGAAAAGCTCTTTTGGAATAAACCATGTATATATAAGTACATGTAAAATTGTCAACTTTTAGTCATAAGAAAACAATATCTTCCCTAGCCATGTAAGTTGATGAAACATTAAAAAAAATATAGCGATATGTTATTATTATCGCTATTATTATTATTATTATTATTATTATTATTATTATTATTATTATTATTATTATTATAGTTGTTTGTGATACAATTGTTAATATGTGTCCTCCCTTTTTTGAACGGCTATTCTTGATTACCTTTTACAGTTTTTGTTGTAAGGTGTACATATACCATTTGATAAGCACACAGTATGTGTAGTATGTACTCACTAGTACATCCACTATGGGTTAATTCTATGTTCCTGTAAGATTTATTGCTTGACGATTACTTCAGAGGTGTCAAGAAGTAATTCTTCTAAGTGGAGACAGGTGCCCGTTAAAGGAGATCTGGCGTATTGTTAATAGACTACAGATTTTCCTCCTGCCTTAGTGTATATTGATAGTCCGTAATAAGAATATTAAAAAGACGTTAGCACAAAAAGCAACTTTGGCCCTAAATGACCTGCAGATAACCTCGACAACCTCCGATTCACCTAAGCCTTTATCCTGCGTTACCTTGCTATCTGTCACTTATCTTCTTCAATATGTAATATAACCCGTGTATAGAAATGTCTTTTAATGGGGTGTTGGTTGACACATTCATATCTCGAGGTATATGACAGATCCATACTGTACGAGCCGGTTTTTATCTTTAAGATCCACCTTCACTTCAAAAGATCATCAAGGTTTAAGTGGGAGCATTACCACCTTTCACAATGTTTCCATATGTGCAAAGAATGGAACTTCAGAGCTGTCTTAATATGATAACTTTTATCATATGATGTGGAACCTCTTTAAGTAAAATCGAAACTTTCCCGTGTTTGTGTTTATTAATAATTATCAAATCATTAAAAGTAGAAAGGAAGCTCACTGACATTGCAAATTAAATTAACTAGTGTTCATCGATGTCTGGACAAAATTCAATTTATGTAATCAACTTAATAGTTACACTGGATACATATAAAAAAAAAATTCGCTATAACTATTTATGTTAAGCTCTTGTATCACCCATTAGATTTTATATGTTCATTCTTATATAGGTTCTTTTGTGCCACTACCATTCCAAAGATTTTACTATAATATATCTTTGAATTCTGTCCATACATCAATGATTTCCAGTTACTTAGTAATGTATGTTTCCCTTGATCTAAGATTTTAAAACAATCGAAATAATTTAACATTAAAATACTTTTGTAACAATTAGTGGGAGGACAACAATACGGTCGTTGTTCTCTCTGCTCCTAATGCCTGAAAATTATTAAGTAATCCAGACCGACATTACCACGTGGTTACAAATACTAATGAAGAAAAATGTAGCTTTGCAGAACCGTGTAACCCATTTGCCAAAGGGAGGAGAGTCATCTTCACTTGATACCTTCTTTGTGCCATATATAAAAAAGCAGAATATATTTAAACCGAAGAAATTATGTATAGACGTAAGACTTGTTATAAATTCTCAATGATTCAAAGGGTTACTTGTTGCATTCCTGAACATTATTTTACACCAGTAGCATGTCCGATCTTTTCAGAGTGACTTGTTTCAAACACTACAGATCTCTAAATCAAATATATTTGTATATTGTTTCAATGCAGTTAAAATTACCAATGAATGTCACATTGATCTTCTTGTCTTTTAACATCTAGGTTCCACATCTTGAACTGAAACAGGTGGAGGATATTTTTTTTTTGTTCAATTCACAGATAATTCTATGGTGTCTGTGGTTTAATGTTCTATAATCAGAACAGATTCTTTCTCTGTAAATAACATTTCCATAATTAGACGAGGTCCAGTTGTTGTGGCACTTTAAATTCAGTTCTTGTTGACATTGTTACTCCGTTGTGATTACTCTGTCAGGATCTGTACAAATATTGGTCCCCGATTGTCTTCCGAATCATCTAAGTTTATATTGCCTTCAACACAATAATTGTCAGCATCTGCCAGTGGATTGTCAATGGGATTATTCGTGAGACCTGCTGTATACAGTCTTATAGGAGATGATCTGACAGTACGTATATTCTATGCCTTGCCCATGCATTCTCCAAATGTCAGCTTCTCGTTAATCCTTTAAAGGAACACATGATGAAGAGCAAAAGGTCAGTTCTTGCCACTTCATGAGCATGTTTTGCAGATGCATAGAACAAACGTTCTTTACATAATCATCACAACCAATGACCTACAAAAAGAAATCAAGCTTGAACCTGCGCTCAAATGTTATTTGTCCGGTTCAACCTTTAAAATACATTTTCTTCTGCATTCACTTAATTGAATTATTTTTTTTTCATTAGCTCTAGGTTATTGTAAAGCAGATAATATTACTTATCTGTCCCGAAATTCTAAGCATTTTGCAATGACGTGTAAGGTAGCAGCAAACATTTGCAGTCTCGCTAAATGCCAAGGGCCACATACGTAATTCTATAGTGTGTTAAAATGTCCTTGTAGGATGCAGAAGCGTTTCAGATATCTGTATTCGATTAGTCCTTACTATCATGCATACCATTGGACGTTATATTCTATTTCCTTTTGCTGTTTTTATTTCTCTCACAGACACGTTTACTGTTTTGAGTCTATATCAAGCTTTCTAAATTTACGACGCACATTTTAGACATAACAATATTTAGAAACTACCATCTATGGTATTCGTCTCTTTCGCATCCATTATATTCGATGGTTTTATATGGATAACGATAGTCGCCGTTGTTTGTCGGCCAGAGAGTTCACGTTTAATCATTAGGAATCGAACTAGTATGTTATAAAGACTTGCACATTAAATATACGTGCCATTGTTATTGCCTTTTACTACGTCTGTCAACTTGATCTAACTCTGTAGAACGTCAGCAGACTGAAGAAAAAGAATACGACAATATTTCAATACCTTTCCAAAATACAAGGGTTGTAAATAGGGTGAACCATTTAAATTATTGGAGAATGATAAATCTTGTAAACATTGAAAAAGTATCTTTAGTACGTAGTTAGGCGAACGTGAGGCATGGAGAGGAAGATGTGAATCAGTCATGTCATATCACGCAATATTTTTCACGCACGCAAATAGCTAGATTAAAAATGTTTATCCGCAACATAAATAGATAACATATCAGTGTCTGGAATGTGGTCTTTATACTTATAGCACTTTAAGAAACATCCGAGAACTAAAATTACCCCTAAAAAGTGATCAGTTGTTGTATATTATGTTCCATATAGATTGCATTAAATGGATTGGGTGTCAAAATTAACATTTAACATGTTTAAATGATGGATCTTGTTTACTTCGTTGTGACAATAAACAACAAATGTTTGGACTTTCCCTCTTCTTGAGGTTGTTCACTGCAACCATTTTCACAGCACGCCATACTCAACTAGATGTATGGTTCGTGTCATAATTTAAAATTTAAAATGCATGGTTACATTTTATTACTCATGTGAGCATCCTTGAACTGCCGCTGCCATATTGACAATGCCGATACTACACAGTCTTAGTGGTTGCCCACACAACAGATGGGATTGGATTATGGTTTCCATTAACATCAATTTCATTTTCCAGCCTACTAATTCTGTGACAGTTGGACAAAATTACGGTCAAGAATGAGAGGCTGGGATATAACAATATGATAATAAAAAGATGATTAATATTCACCAATAGATTTCGTGCTGTAACATGGGTCATTATCTGGCCGATGGCCTTTGACCCTCCACGAGGAAACTTTGATCCATGTAGGGCTTGCATCTCATGAACGATGGGTCAGAAGGTATGCGTTTTGAGGATAAAGGTTGACATAAGGATGTATCCGAAAACAGAAGATTTCACCTTATGTTATAAATTGTAGCCAGGTCGCTTATGAGCAGTTGAGCCATAGTAACAAGCAATGTATGAACCTTTGAGCCTCATTGATTGGCAATGTATCAGCAATTTAATCCTCATTAACTAGCAATGTATGAACATGTGAGCCTCAATAACTAGCAATGTATGAACGTGTGAACCTCAATAACTAGCAATGTATGAACATTTGAACCTCAATAACTAGCAATGTATGAACATGTGAGTCTCGGTAACTAGCAATGTATGAATATGTGAGCCTCAATAATTAGCAATGTATAAACATGTGAACCTCAATAATTAGCAATGTATGAACATGTGAGGCTCAATAACTAGCAGTGTATGAACATGTGAGCCTCAATAATTAGTAATGTATGAACATGTCAACGTCCGTAATAAGCATCATATGAACATTTGACGTTAATTATATTTTGTCCATGCACATTTACTTCGAAAATCTTATATCATATATCATTTGAACATTAATATGCTATAGTTATAATTGACTAAATGAATATCATTTAATATTTGCTTGTATTATATATTATTGGAAGCATATCATTAATCTTGAGGTTGAAACATATTGAAGGCAGAGTTTAAAGAAACATTGTCTCTCATAAAAATGACTTCTACTTCCATATACTTTAAAAGATTGTACCTCAATATATTGCTACAGAAAAGGGTCTATGAAAAATAATTATAAATATATTGCTACAGAATAGGGTCTATGAAAAATAATTATAAATATATTGCTTCAGAATAGGGTCTATGAAAAATAATTATACATATATTGCTACAAAATAGGGTCTATGAAAAATAATTATAAATATATTACTACAGAATAGGGTGTATGAAAAATAATTATTAATATATTGCTACAGAATAGGGTTTATGAAAAATAATTAAAAAATATTGCTACAGAATAGGGTCTACAGAATATGATCTATGAAAAATAATTATACATATATTGCTACAAAATAGGGTCTATGAAAAATAATTATAAATATATTGCTACAAAATAGGGTCTATGAAAAATAATTATAAATATATTGCTACAGAATAGGGTCAATGAAAAATAATTATAAATATATTGCTACAGAATAGGGTCTATGAAAATAATTATAAATATATTCTACAGAATAGGGTCTATGAAAAATAATTATAAATATATTGCTACAAAATAGGGTCTATGAAAAATAATTATAAATATATTGCTATAGAATAGGGTCTATGAAAAATAATTATAAATATATTGCTACAAAATAGGGTCTATGAAAATAATTGTAAATATATTCTACAGAATAGGGTCTATGAAAAATAATTATAAATATATTGCTACAAAATAGGGTCTATGAAAAATAATTATAAATATATTACTACAGAATAGGGTCTATGAAAAATAATTATAAATATATTGCTACAGAATAGGGTCTATGAAAATTAATTATAAAAATATTGCTACAGAATAGGGTCTACAGAATAGGATCTATGAAAAATAATTATAAATATATTGCTACAGAATAGGGTCTATGAAAAATAATTATAAATGTATTGCTATAGAATAGGGTCTATGAAAAATAATTATAAATATATTGCTACAGAATAGGGTCTATGAAAATAATTATAAATATATTGCTACAGAATAGGGTCTATGAAAAATAATTATACATATATTGCTACAGAATAGGGTATATGAAAAATAATTATAAATATATTGCTACAGAATAGGGTCTATGAAAAATAATTATAAATATATTGCTACAGAATAGGGTATATGAAAAATAATTATAAATATATTGCTACAAAAAGGGAAGGGACATTTTCGAGACAACACAGTGAATACTAATTTTGACCACATTAATGCAGATAATACATTATACAATTTCAATGTATCTCTGTTAATGGAAACGATATTGCATATATCACATTTTACTTGTAAATCAACATTAATAAAGGATCGAGCATGCATCACATTTTACGTCTAGTATCAACGTTAATAAAGGATCGTTTATCTATTATGTTAATTCTAAATCAGCCTTAATAACAGATCGTTTATCTATCACATGTTAACTCCAAAATAAAACCGTAATACAGGATCGTGCATCTATCACATATTAACTCTGAACAACATTAATAACGAATCTCAAATCTATCACATGTTAACTCTGAACAACATTAATAAAGAATCTTGAATCTGTCACATGTTAACTCTAAATGATCCTTAATAAAGGATCGTGTATCTGTCACTTGCTAACTCTGAACAACATTAATAAAGAATCTTGAATCTGTCACATGTTAACTTTAAATGATCCTTAATAAAGGATCGTGTATCTGTCACTTGCTAACTCTGAACAACATTAATAAAGAATCTTGAATCTGTCTCATGTTAACTCTAAATGATCCTTAATAAAGGATCGTGTATCTGTCACTTGCTAACTCTGAACAACATTAATAAAGAATCTTGAATCTGTCACATGTTAACTTTAAATGATCCTTAATAAAGGATCGTGTATCTGTCACTTGCTAACTCTGAACAACATTAATAAAGAATCTTGAATCTGTCACATGTTAACTTTAAATGATCCTTAATAAAGGATCGTGTATCTGTCACTTGCTAACTCTGAACAACATTAATAAAGAATCTTGAATATTTCACATGTTAACTATAAATCAACCTTAATAATGGATCGTGTATCTGTCACATGTTTACTCTAAATCAGTTGATAATGACTTCATGAGGTTGACAATTAATATTGCAATCTTCCGCATGAAGCATTCTAGATAATTATCGGCATTAGAAATTTGTGTTTTACCTCTCCTTTATAAAGATGGCATTACATGTATTAAGCGTCTTCAGGGTAACACAAACACACACGCACGCACGCGCGCACACACACACACACACACACACACACATACACACACCCCACACACCCCACACACACAAAAACACACACACACACAACAGAACACACCTTGTTAGACTTGAGGGTGATATTGCCCGGATCTATTAATTATTAATATAGCAAATAAAATTAGGAGATGGAATGAGAAAGATCTGGGCAAAGATATCTAATAGAACAACATTAGTACCCATATGCAAAATATAACAATTAAATCAATTTCATAAACAAACAGAAATCGACCATGACATTTTAATGATACACTTTATCTTAGATTATAATTGCAAAAGCTATTCAAAATGTATTTAGACGTTCTGTTAAACCAAAAGAACGAATTCCATTAATAATCTAGCGGCTAGTCGAAGTAAAAAAAAATCCGACATGTTAGCATAATCTGATTGTGTCCGATCCTTTCGAGATCAATGTGGGTGGCGTGTCAAAGTTGCTTCTTCTTCTTCTTCTTCTTCTTCTTCTTCTTCTTCTTCTTCTTCTTCTTCTTCTTCTTCTCTCTCTCTCTCTCTCTCTCTCTCTCTCTCTCTCTCTCTCTCTCTCTCTCTATCTCTATCTCTCTCTCTCTCTCTCTCTCTCTCTCTCTCTCTCTCTCCCCAAATGCTTTGGATCATCAACCGTAACGTGGTTGTAAGCTGTCTTTTCTACTAACATGGTGCACATATATCGAGGTGTTTTTGTTTTCTTTTCTCAAATAAATATAATGCAACCTTAATGTTAGTCGTGTTTTTCTTTTCCGTCGTCGTCCAATATTGTTATATAAGATATATTTTATCGTAAATCAACAGTCGAAGGCTGAGGTCATTTCACAACCTGTTACTGATATACAATCATTATAACGTGAATTCATTTATTTTTCTTAGTCTTTTTTAGCGGCTACTCCTATTCGTAACTGAAACTATGACACAACTAGGTCTCTTTGTTTAATATTAATGCGCACCCGAGGGCTATAAATTACTAACTGAACATTATCATTCGACACACACAAATATGTATTGGTTACGAAAATTCACAATGTATTTACTCAAAAGAATTAACTGACTTTGTTTCTTGTCTTAACTACATTACTTGCTAAATGGCCATTCACTGACAGACATAGTAAAATCATATCATACATATAATTATTGACAGATTAATTTTCACAGTTCGAAACAGAATTATGACTATAATTCCTTCAATAAATAACGTATATTACACCTATACAATGTAATTCGAACAAATTCATATAATACGAACACATTCAGATAATACATGATTCATATAATAATCGAGACCAATGAATGTAAACCCTACGTTTCTAAACTCACGGTAAATTGATGTATGAATTGAAATTCAACAAATATTTTTGCAGAATGAGAAATTACTTATTAACTTCTTCAGAATTCAACTTCGGCAGAAAACTTGGTCTGCAAGTGGAATTGCTTAAAACCTTGACTTTCATCTGGGAACTACACACCTTCGTTTAGCTTAACCAATCAGGATTAACATTCTCTGTGCGTCATCACTTTAACACTTAAATCGAGGTCAGAATTATAGTCTTTATTTCGCCTTTCTTAATAACTTTTCTGGAAAAAAATAATTGTTTGACACTTATTTCAAACCAAGATTTTCCAAAATGTGTCTCTGGATTGTTTCAACATTGTCATTTCCTCCACTTGACTGTATGTTAACGAATCTAGCGGGTCCTAATTGAATACACTCATTCATACAAAACAAAAGAGGTTAATCAATGCAATCTACCAATTTATTGCAAGCCTAAAACATACGTCATTCTGTATATTTGAGTTTCAGGCTGACAATGACAAAAAATATTCTGCAAAAATATATACAAAATGTTGCATCATTATATAAAATGACATGCAATATCATTGCTAAGTATGAAAGTGAAATAAAAGAATGGGGTGCAGTAATTCGTGCATTTTTATTACTTCCCCTGAATAAACATTGTTCTAACAAATGCCCCATTAATATCCCTGCTCTAAGTTAGCACGATGTGAAATCTATGTTGGGATTTGATATTTAGTCTGCCTTAAATGACCCATGTGTACCTTTCATTGTGTAAATTTCAGTAATATGGTTCATAAAAATGTCTCATCTCTTGTTATTTTTAAGGAGATTCTCACGAAAGAAAACAGCAAAAATAGCAATATGGATTTCGTGGACGCAGTTAAAAGACTGAAAGTCTTAAAACGTGATGGACTTAATGGACTTTGTTCAAAGACCGACGAATACTGGTTTGCAATCATACACACAGAGACAATATGTTGACAATCACCAGTTAAAGGAAATTATAAACTATTTGAACCATTTAGTATTTTAAGAAATGAATGAATTAAACAATATTTTGTATTTCTAGTGTCACGTTTGCTAAGCCCTAGTTATAGAGTCGTCTATAAACTATCAACTATCTGTCCTGGGAATATTACCGCGGCGTTGTTTTTGATCTCTAAATATAGCCACGGAGTTATTGCTAAACTCTTACGCAAGTTTACCATGACCAGCCAGAAACCGGAAACTTGAGTTGGAAAGGCGACCGATCGCATCACTTAGCAAAGGCTTGCCGTTATTACACATGTATGTTAGAAGTTTGCTCAAGATAAATGGAAAGTCCACGAGGTGAACGAGGCATGTTCTTATCCGTCCCCACATTGACGGATAGCGAGATGGACAGTGTCCTTTAAGTTTAATTCGATCAGTCCATTGTGATATCCACTCCAAGATTGAGATAGAGGGCATGATCACAATTCAGACCCAAAAGATACCTAGCAACTTTTAAGAGAAAATGTAGTATTCGCCTTGAATGATTGCTGATCGATAAGGTTTACTCCAAGAAGAAGCCACTCGTAATTTAGCGGTAAAACTTTGAGGTAGATTCTAAGGAAAGACAAAGCTTCGTAAAGGTCAGTATTTGTTTTGGGGTGCTCGATTTTGCAGAATATTACGGCATAATAATTGTAATTATTTGTAGTATGTGCACTTACTTAATAGGATCTTATATAATTTAAAATTACCTTTGTAGTGTTTCATTTACATGCGTATTGAACAATTGGTCTTGAGTCTTGCGTAGAGAAAAATCAGATGTCAGGCGGATTAATGTAGATTGTTAGCTTGCGGTCAGAATTAATTTTGTTATTCGGTATCAATTTAATTCGTTGTAAAAAAGTGCATTTATTAATGCGTTATGTTAAAATTTACACATGCTTAAAATGTGAATTTGGGAAATAGTTGAAGTATGTCAGATCAGTTACTATGGACGTATGCAAATATCAGAGCATATATATTTGAATATGTGCATCTGCTTCTTGTTATATTGTTTAGTATGACGGTATTCGGAATATGAACTGATTTGACACAATTTATTGATATATGTAAAAGAAGTTATTGATATCGTGCTGTATTATGACATTTGTTTTACTATACAATAACGTAATGGTATAACAATATGAATGAATACGTGATCGAATAAATTTAACCACCGTTATGTGATGATTTTCTGTGTGGAGTGTGAGATGATATCGCTGAAGAAAAGACTATCGTCCTTTTATTGTTACAGGAAGCTTTATAAGGGACAAAGAACCTTCGAATACATTGAAACACGAGTCTTCAAGAGGTAGAGACGGAATTGCGACGAGCCGCAACAGTCGAAGTCGACTGAAGACTAATCGTGGGAGCGAAATGTGAGGAGGTGGAGGAGTATGGAGAAAGTAAAGTCGAGGAGGAGCAGAAAGAGTCTAGAGAAAGTCGAGGAGTAGGAGACGGAATTTGGAGAAAGGTCGGGGAGAAACAGGAGTAGGAATTGAAAGAAATGTGAGAGATAATGGATAGAACAGATGAGTAGAAACACAAAGACAGGTGGAAATCATCTCACCGTTAATCAAGTGATGCAATAAGCTTATTAAAGGATAGAGCTGAAAGAGTGTAATTGGAAATTTAAGTCATTTAATTATTTAATTGTTATTAAATTTTTAATTATTTAAATTAAACCATTTTGTATATTTAATTATATATATCTAACCATCGGCATTGCTGACTAGTAGTTCGGAATTTACATCTATCTTTCACTAAACTTTACTTCCAACAGTATAGAGCCTGGGTGGGACGTCTATACTAGTTAAATAAAGTATTGGGAGCATCCCACCCCAACAATAAACATCGTCACATCTAGATATGAATTATTTAGACGATATTTGGTTCATTGAAATGAATACATTAAACAATTCATGGCATGTCTAGAAATGAATGAATAAGATAATATTTGGTATTTCTAGAAATGTTTGTATTACACAATATTTGGTATTTCTAGAAATGAATTAATTAGACAATATTTGGTAATTTGAGAAATAATCAATGAATTAGATATTCAGCATTGTTAAAATTAATGAATTGGACAATATTGGTATTTCGAGAATAAAATAGTGGCTATGTTCAGAAATAAGACTTTCCGTGTCTTGAACGTGAACAATCCTTTAACACTAACTGTCTCCAAAAGAAATCTTCCAAAACTTTATAACCTAAATATTCTCTTGAAATCTTTATACAATCAACAAGAGAGAGAGAGAGAGAGAGAGAGAGAGAGAGAGAGAGAGAGAGAGAGAGAGAGAGAGAGAGAGAGAGAGATCTTAATGGGACTGAAACGAGCATGTACATAAGGAATTGATCATAATATCAGAAATGGAGTGTATATGCTTTGTATACCACGTATGTTATAATCATACACCTAGGCTTCACCAAAGCCACAACATATATTCAATTTGATATGTATTCATGTTCAATACATTAGGTATTACATTACATTAGGTATTACATTACATTAGGTATTACATTACATTAGGTATTACATTACATATAGTATAAGTTTAAAAATTTAACTTCCTTATCTAACTATGACGTACTTCATCTTGTGCATAATGTACATGATTCAACTACAGTGTGCATAAAGTTTAGTTCCTGATGTTGGCATAGATTGCCACTTAACTCAATTATCGCTATCTCTTACACAGCACGAAACTTCCGTATTTGTTATGTCGAATTTCTATCACAAACACAACTACGTCAGAGTGTGAAGATAATTTGGAAATGAAATCAGATTTGCAGTAAAACCGTCAATGCTTTTATTTACACTCAGATTGAAAATGTATATTATGTGCTATTATAAACTATATTACTTCTTCCATTTTACTTAAAAGCTGAATATTGTGACAATTTGCATGAATTAATCAAGGTAGGTAATGAAGAGGTCGATTTATTTTCTACTGATCTAAACGGGCATTATTCTTCTACCCACTTTTAGATAAAGATAGCAATTACAATGACAACGTGGTCAGAGACACTACCCGTATTCGTCATTTGAGGTTAATAATCAAATTAAAGTTACGTGGCAGCATAATGCAAATTTCGATGAGTAAATCGTTGTTATACGTTCAAGACTAAATTCAACAAGCCTTTAAACAAACACGTTTACAGTATTCAAAAGACAGTGTACTTTCTTGAGTCTTGCAACAATCATATACGAAGTAAATGCAAATTTCACGGGGAGAAAAAATAATAACATATTAAAAGCTAACGACGTCGTTATATACACAAGTTAATATGCAATGTTCCAAATTAAACACTCTTGCCACGCTCAATTTGTCAGCAATTTTTGTTTTGTAAGATTTAAACAATTTCTTTCTATAAGCAAATGGCTCCACTAATCGTAACAGCACAATTATTTTATAACACTCCGACGTATTGTTATATGTAAAAGATAGTTTTGTTACTTTAAGAATCCTTACATGTTATATTAAAATTATAGTATTGTTACCTTAAGAGTCCTTACATGTTATATTAAATTTATAGTATTGTTACCTTAAGAGTCTTTACATGTTATATTAAAATTATAGTATTGTTACCTTAAGAGTCCTTACATGTTATATTAAATTTATAGTATTGTTACCTTAAGAGTCCTTACATGTTATATTAAAATTACTGTTGCAATTCAATAGATAATAACATGACGCAAAGAGTGATATGCAAATTATTGTTACAATTATATAGCTGATAGCAGGACGAATAGAGTGATATGAAAATCTATTGTTACAATTCAATAGCTGAACATGACACGTATATAGCGATATGCAAATTAGTGTTATAATTCAATAGCTGATAAAATGACGTAAAGAGTGATATAAAAATAACTGTTACAATACAAAAGCTGATAACATGACACTTATATAGGCAAAGATCAATTCTGACCTCAAGTAATTATGTCTCAAATATTATTTTGATTATTGTGTTCAATATATGTTTAAGGTATGTTTAAGGCATTAGTGTTTGCCATATATAGTTCAAAGAACTGCATATGCTGTGCACATAATACAAGTTATTCTCTTATAAAATGAATAAAAATATATTTTTTTTAAAAATAATAAAGTTTTAAAAACTAAAAAGAAAAAAAACAACAACAAATGAATAAAAATATAGATAATATAATACGAAAATAGATAAAGAAATAATTAAATACATAAGTAAATAAATACATAATTATTTATATAAAACTATTGGTCTGGTGTCTATATTACATAGACCAATACGTCCAACAATATACTCTTAATCAAATCTACTGGTTATACTTCCTGTAATTTATAATTTGTTTCACCGTTCTTTATTACTGGTTGTACATTATCGCCTACCTACGCATAAACTATTGTATTTTAAATACAAAAGTCACTTATAAAGACACTCAATATAAACAGACTGAATTGGTAAAAATGCTTTAATTTTATAATCTGATCTAACTTATGTCAAGATAATCGAAACCATGATTACATAACTGTATTTTGGAGGAAATCTGGAGCATCGAAATATGTAGTATGCCATGTATGTATGCAATTCACGCGATAGCCTTTTTGCAATTTATTGTCTGTCTACATTTGACAGTGTGCAATCTCATGTTAGAGTCTGCATTTTTCTAACAATGACGTTTTAGCGAGTGTAATGCTACACAGTAATTTTCAACATTTCTCAGCATGGTGCGTTACGAGTACGAATCGCTTATTCAATGTGTTTAACTGCTCGGTCCTGCTTGGAGCAGCTGGTCAATTGTAATTAACACTACCTCAGCCGTGTGTCCACCATGACATTTTCTGACAAATTACGATGATTGGACATTGTGTTACAAATTCTTACATGAAATATGCCTGCATCAATGACCATTCCAAACCGATTACTATAATTATGTTATACGTTGCTAAATGTCCGCGTTGAATTGACCGTGTATCACAGGCCCTAAAACCAATTATATTAATGTCTAAAAGATCTAATTTACTTGAAAAAAGGGGCTTGAACTTTGTTTCCTCCCTATTCAGCTGTCATATAAATTTCCCAAACTGAATTATAGTTTGTCTTGCCTTGTTAGTCGATACTAGATGTCGAAATATTATTATCAATTGAAGTTCTTTCCGAAACACTAGATAATGTTATTTTCCATGAATTTTCTTGCTCTAATATCAGATAAAAGTATTATCCATGGATTTTCTTGCTGTAACTCCAGATTATTGACGTTCTTTCTTGCTGTAGTTAGATAATCCTATTATCAATGGAGTTTCGTGTTGTAGTATCAAATAATGTTTTTTTCCATCGATGTACCATATAATGCTATTATTAATGAATTTTCTAGCTGTATAATAAGATAATAGTATTATCCATGGATGTTCTTTAAGTAGTATAACTTACTAATTTTTACTTTCTGTATTTTAAACCATTGTTCTCAATTTATATTTTATATGTAGCGAGAATGTTGAGAAGTATTCAGTGATTTATCTTAAACATAATATCTAGTTTAACCATATAGTTTGCGTTTATTGAAGTAATACTGTTGTAGTTGTAGTCGATGGCAGCAGTAGTAGTAATAGTAATAGTAGTAGTAGTAATAGTAGTAGTAATAGTGATAGTAGTAGTAACAGTAATAGTAGTAGTTGCAGTAGACGTAATAGTAGTAATAGTTATAGTAGTTGTAGTGGTAGTAATAGTAGTTGTAATAGTAATAGTAGTAGTATTAATAGTAGTAGTCATAGTAATAATAGTAGTAGCAATAGTAATAGTAGCAGTAATAGTAGTAGTAATATTAGCAACAGTAATAGCAGTAGTAGAAATAGTAGTATTAGTAATAGTAATTGTAGTAGTAATATTAGTAGTAGTAATAATAGTAATAATAGTAGTAATGGTAGTAGTATAATAATAATAGTAGTAATAATAATAATAGTAATAGTAGTAGTAATAGTAGTAATGGTAGTAGTATCATAATAATAGTAGTAATAATAATAATAACAATAGTAATAGTAGTAGTAATAGTTGTATTAATAGCTAGTAGTAACGGTAGTAATAGTAATAGTAGTAGTAATAATAGTAATAGTAGTAGTAATAGTAGTCATAATAATAGTAGTAGTAGTAATAGCAATAGTAGTAGTAATATTAGAAGCAATTGTATTTGTAGTAGTAGTAGCAGGAGGAGCAGGGCGGCGGTGTCAGTAATAGCGTGTGGGCTTTATCAGTGTGGTAATTAATGTGATCTAACACCAGGAAATACGAGACACTGCGTCCAGTTGTTGCTGAAATCGGTGTATGAGGTTTTATCAACAAATTTTATTTCCAGACTAATGTGCACTCTCTATGACAAAATATATCGAATAGAATAGAATAGAATAGAATAGAATAGAATAGAATAGAATAGAATAGAATAGAATAGAATAGAATAGAATAGATACTGCATACTTAGATGACTTAATGTCCATCCGCCATCTGGAACATGTTTCTGGATAGACAAGATCGAAACACCCAGTGATCCCGGCTAATTATGCCAGTGGTACTGCAGTTGACACACTGTACTAAAAAACGGGTGATGGTAGTAGTGGTGGTGGTCGTGGTGGTGATTGTTCTACTGGTACTGCTTGAAATGAGTATATCAGGGTCCTGATTCGAATCCATTTGCAAGCTTAAGTTGTTAATGCAGGTCTTTGGAATTATTGTGAATCGTAGTGTAATTTTTTGTTGATCCAGGTAAATTAGAAGTGCTGAAAACAAAATATACTAAATAACATCACATTTTTCAGAACGTTTAAAATTAAAGATTCAACGCAGAATAAATAAAACTTAGATTAAAGTTGTTGATCACAATACGCCGTTTGGAAAACGTTCAGCAATGATGAAATTCACCATAAATTTGAGGAACCATATATGCGTCCTTATATTTGTTTGTTACGAAATTTTGTATTCCTTCCGTGACTGAAATTTCGCTCCCATAAAACTCACTTTTGCTTTATTCCTTAACGCAAAATAATTAGACTTTTTGTTTGGGGGGGGGGGGGATCCTATTTTGTCATACAATCATGAAACATTCCTTCGATCTTCTTATTTAACAATACTACTCAGCACCATAGATGGATAGACTTGTCAGTTATAGCTAAAACAGTCTCTCTTCTAATTCTAAAATGGCTAAAGTCTAAACACACTAAATCGAAATATGAAAATTAGGGACGCCATAAGATATAGTGGCGAGACACTAATGCAATAATAAATAAATTGCAAACTATGATTAATAGCTCTAGGAGAGTACGATGAAAAAATCGAGACTATTTATTTTCCTAACCAAACCATTAATGCTCCACAATCAGAGCCTATATATACAGCCAATATATATATATATATATATATATATATATATATATATATATATATATATATATATATATATATATATATATATATATATATATATATATACAGGCGAAAGGATGTGGCTCTTCGAATTTAGTTACTTGTAATCGAAATTAACTTTTAAAAAGTGACAGTAAGGATGTTAAATGAAGGTGAAATGGGAAACCAATAAACATTGTCATGCAATATGTTTTACGATGAACAACCGTCTCATTTGTAATCTCGATAACAGGTTTCTCTGCAAGGCAGATTTGTATTAGTCATCTTAAATGCGGATACTGGCGTTTATATACACAACAACTATTAATCGACAATTGAGGTTGCATTTATCTTGCACAAATCTCTCTGTTAATCGGCAACGAGGCTGAAAGAAGAACATATATTGTATTTAATCAAACCACGGACGGACAGGTCACACTGGATCATGTTAATTTTTCTCTTTACTTACGTACACTCTCTGACAAATGGTGACTATTTTAAGCTTAATTGAAGAAAAGCGGCAGCAAAATATCAAATAATACTCAGCAAATGATACAATAAATTTGGTCACTCTGCGTTGAGTTGGATATAAGTATAATAATGATATAACAGAACTAGTGAAAACTGAGACAACCAAGAACATATCTGTCAATCAGACAAAGAGTAGTGGATATTGACTCAACCAAGAAGATGTCTGTCAGTTAGATAAAGAGTAATGGACACTGACTCAAATATGAATACGTTTGTCAATTAGATAAAGAGTAGTGGCCATTTACTCAACCAAGATTATGTATGTCAATCAGGTAAAGAGTAGTGGATATATATATATATATATATATATATATATATATATATATATATATATATATATATATATATATATATATATATATATATATATATATATATATATATATATATATATAAACTTTTATTCCACCTCAGTTATGTTTTAGGTTTTAGCTTCATATTTCGTTTAGTGCTGAGCTTTGTTTCGGAATGACTTGGAAGATATCACACAAAAAACCTCTCTGTTCTTTATTTTTAAAAAGATACAACAACAGTTAGCAGTAACCTAGGGTTATCGTTCAGGTGAAGCAGGGGTCGATGAGGCCATGATAAGGTCAGATAGTGTCAAGACCTTTAATCCTGTAAGGTGTTAGTATCCTTACTGATTACGGCGGAATAACTAGATATGAAGGTAGAGTGATATTTAACAGTCTATCAAACGGACAATATATGAAGACCACACCAATGGTTAATTAGGTCTACCGTGACGAGCTGAAGAATGAGAACATTTCACAAGTTATATTCATGTGATTAAATGGGATAAAATGTCCTTCATTCTTATGATAAGGAAATGTGACAGCTCCATACCGCTTGTTTCATAGTTATTTTTAGTTGTTTTTTTTTATAAATATTTTGGCAACTTAAAAGGCATCGTGATATTTCCTGACGGTTCTCGTCCAGACTAGAGAAATGTATGCTCCCATCTCAGTGTTCCTGGTTAATATATTTTACAGTGCATACAAAACCTGGCCACACTAAAACTCGGATTAAAAAATTCAGCCCCTTTGTATCTACTAAACATGTTTACCCACTTTTGTGTGGATTAAATCTATGTCATTGAGTAACAACACTACTTTTGATTTGACCGTAACGTCAATCTCAAAACTACTTTTGATTTGACCGTAACGTCAATCTCAACACTACTTATGATTTGACCGTAACGTCAGTCTCAACACTTCATTTGATTTGACCGTAACGTGAGTCTCAACACTACTTTTGATTTGACCGTAACGTCAATTATCTCAAAAACAATGTGGAACAATTTAATATCCCGGCTACTACACGTTTTGTACATAGATGTGTTGATACTTAAATGTCAAAGATGTTGGAGGATAATACAAAATGTTAAGACGGAAAGAATACATTTAGAAATTAAATTAAATGTATCAAACAGGGTGGTACTGCAAGATCTACAAAGACGGAATGAACGAGAATGGAAGTCTGATGTTATACAAACATGCAAACAATAAAAGGAGCAGCAAATGAGAGAGAGAGAGAGAGAGAGAGAGAGAGAGAGAGAGAGAGAGAGAGAGAGAGAGAGAGAGAGAGAGAGAGAGAGAGAGTGAGATTATTGTGGGGGAATAAAACGCGTATCCAATATATAAATATTTTGTATTAACTGCTAAACATTGGACAGATAATACACAGTGATACGAATACTTTATAAAGCGACACAGAGAACAGAAATAAAACAACTAAAATATATGAAAGACTATACCACTTTGAAGTCTCAACTGGAACAATTACGTGAAGATCAAAAAGACTCATTCCAACAAAAGAACAAAGATTAAAGTACGGAAATGGGTGATTGACTGTAACAACAAGAAAACAGATAACACCAACGCTCTATCAGAGATTAAAATATATTTCAAAGAGAAACCAGAATAAAATGACTGCAAGAAATGCAAAATGACGGAAAAGACCATGGAGGCAACTTACGAGTTATCTGTTCAAGACTTGACTGATGAGATTCACAACGATAAGCGACGTTACATTTACTGAACTTTGCAACAAATTTGAAGCTGATGTTGAAAAATGAATTTGATGAAAGAATATATTGATTCAAATTTGATTTACACTTTGTTGTGGACAATACAGCATTGATAAATTATACAAGAGAGTTAAACGAATGAGAGAGTTAGTACACATTTTCAGTTTGACAATGTCATATCAGTATACAAAGAACCCAGTCTAATTGTAAAAAAAAGATAACTGGACTTCACTTCAAACGAATGATCATAATGCAAAGTACAACTAACAACCATGAAAACAATTTAAGCATTATTGGTCTATTTATACATATCAATATTTAGTATGCGACAAATATTTAACAATATTGTAACGTCTCCCTATTATATGGAAGAAAGAAGGCAATGCATGCTCCCTGAGACAAGAACAATAGCGAATTTAATCAAACAAATAAATAGTCTCAAATAACAATATTTTTAATTTCAGAGAGAATTACGAGAATCTCATTTTTATTAGATACACAGTTAGTACAGACTTCAAACTAAGGTCAACAAGTCGCCATTTACAAATTTATTGCTTGCGTTTAAACAAAAATCTTGATCTCATGCTCTAACGAATACTTTCAAAAAATCACAACATAGAAATACAGAGCGAGCCGTATAGGTACCAGTATTTTATGCTGACATAATTTAGGGTATATTTCTATTAACTGGTATATTGTATATTACTTCATTAACCCGTACTTTGAAACAGGAAACATTTTGTCATTATACATCACAATTTGTATTGTATATGCACCTACGTGAAGAAAATATATTGTAATGGGGGGGGATATATATTAGAAATGTTCGTTAAATAACAATATCGGCTGGATTAACCCATAGAACGTCGACTGTGAACTATATGATCTACATTAAAAGTCATAAGGTCAATATTGAAAGTCATTATGACTATTTTGAAAGTCATTAGGTCAGGTTTCAAAGTCATGTAATCTATATGGAAAATCAAAAATTTTATAATGCAAGTCGCTAGGTTTATATTGCAAGCCATTAATTCTATTTTGAAAGTCACTAAGTGAATATTGAAAATCATTAGGTCTATATTGAAGTATTTAGGTAAATATAGAAGGTTATGGGGTCTACATTGAAAAGTGCAATATGATTGCAATTATTTTCTCCTCTTCTCTTCGCTGTAGTACATGAACACGTAATTAAATAATGACTACTGACTGATTTCAAGAATATCAATATGAACATTACATGGAATACATGCAATATAGGCCTTGTGTAATTTTCGAATGATAATTTGGACGAAAATGTACATTTTTTTTACAAATCTGGAATAATAATAGCATTTGCAAAGTTTACAATATAAATGAAGAATATTTTCCCCACTGAAAATGAAATGAAATATATTAAATATTTTGCACAAGTTTTAATTACAAATTGTTTACCATTGGGAATATCAAACTGAGAAACATTTCATATCCAAGTAAAGGATATCGAATAGAAGGAAGAGAGAAAAACGATATCAGATAGAAAGAAGAGAGTAATATAATATCGAATACAAGGAAGAGAGCAAAATTATATCGAATACAAGGAAGAAGAGAACAAAATTGTATCAAATACAAGGAAGAAGAGAATAAAATTGTATCGAATACAAGGAAGAGAGCAAAATCATATCGAATACAAGGAAGAGAGCAAAATCATATCGAATATAAGGACGAGAGCAAATCATATCGAATATAAGGAAACTAGCAAACTAAGCGAATATGCTGCTCATTCTGTGCATTGGTCTTAGTGGAATCTCATACAAAACATTTGGGGATGGGGGTGATTGGGTGTGTCTCTGTGGGATGGGGGTTGGTTAGGAAAATTTATAAAGTGGTTTTAGTTAATAAAATTAATATTGTTTTAAATTTGTGTTTAGGATATTTCGCCAATATAATTCATTTTATGAAAAGGAAAAGGTATTATCGCTTTAAAATGTATCTTCCTTATCTTTTACTCGAATGATCTGAACTGGGTTCTTTCGAGTCATAAATGTAAATAACAGTGTGTGCCAAGATAATATAAGCGGAAAGGTCATATTTTGTCATTTGAATATTTGTCAAATATACAGACCTGGCAGAATAATTGCTAGATTTATTATATTATAATTATGGAGATGGGGCTAAATACTTAAAATCTGACACTTGTATACAAAAATAATGGAGAAAAGCATATTTATTTGATATGATTTAAAATGCCACTGTCACAAATTCAGCTATTTACATTTATCACACAGAGCGTTATTTACTAATGTGATCATTGAATTATGGAATGTTAGGTAAAGTGATATATTAAACACCAGTCATTGTTACGCTTGCTTTTACCATTGACATCGACTATGGATTATATCTCAATGACATATGATTGTTATGTAATACACTGTCATTGTAACAATGCAGATCATGGTCTCTAGTACAGACGATATATATATATATATATATATATATATATATATATATATATATATATATATATATATATATATATATATATATATATATATATATGTGTGTGTGTGTGTGTGTGTGTGTATAAATTTATATATACTTGATTGTGTGTATGTAGGATTTTAGTATGTGCTGTGAGTTATTTAAAACAGTATCTTGTAGCTGATCTTGTCCAAAACCAAGTTCGTGGTGTACGTTACCAAAAGCACAGATTTTTATTAACAAATCATTAAATAACTAATACGTATCGAATATTTTCTAAATGACCATGGATTTAATATTATGATCATTATCATAATAAGTAAATATTTATGTTGGTATGAGTCAAGGACATTCGTTTCACCACATTATATATTATTATTTTAGTGACATATTTTATTTTGTCAACATTTTGAATCTTCTAATTAAAGTTTACTTGCAGTAATATATTTGTTTAAATTTTGACCTGGGAATGGTACAGGGTAATACAAATTTGTGTACTGGGAAAAAATATTTATTCATGTGATAACATCTGTGCAGTGCTTTTTTTCTTTATTGTTTTTCTTCAGATTTTGAATTGGGTGAAATTGTATATTATTCTATGGAAATACAAGGTGCTCTACATAATATTTTTTGAAAAAGACATTACATGGGAAAAAAAGTGAATTCAAATAAGGAAACCTTGGATTATGTATTCAACAAAGACTGCAGATACATCTTCACTTTATAGGGCAGCACATGGAAATTGACACTTTAAGCTTTGCATTCATTTTGGAATATCATTTATATTTATTCAACATTTTATTCATTAGGACTTCTTTAGTAGTTCTAGGTATATATGGGATTTATTTCATAAGGTCTTTGGCGTTTTCACTTTGTATTCTAGAGAGATAAACTATTTGTTGAAATGTACAAAACGTGTTGGTTTTCTCTCTTTTCTATTACTATTTTTTTTTTAAACCATAAAGTCGCATTAGAAAATTGGAGCCTCGCCCTTGGGATATGAATGTCTCAAAAATATTCCAGAAATCACTTGGGTTTTTACATTTAAATTCACTTTTGGTTTGATTATTTCAAGTCCCAAGTATTAATTCACATAACATTTTAGTGAAATCAACAAGCTTTAACAATATCTTCTAAAGTCGAGTACTTTATTTGAATCCAGCGCAAAGAACGGTTACAGTGCTTGGAAAAGAATGAATTGCTCTTGTGATCTTTCTGAGACAAATGCTTCTTTAATGAAGCAAGAAATCAAAAATATTTTGGCCCAGCGTTTTGTAGAAAAAAATATTTTGGATAAAAGTGTGTAAGTACACATACATACACGTATGCACACACGCACTAAAACACTTGCGTGCGCACGCGCTTTCATCGTGTGAGAGATGCAGCGGGTCTGACAATGAAAAGTGCTTTTGCAACCGGTTCAGCGTTTTGCGAACAGCGAATTTTCGTTGTCACGCACCTGCTACCAAAAACATTTTTGTTCTCTCGAGGCAGAATGCAAAACAGTATATATAATTCGTTGAATATCTGTCCTGGCTGCAGTAGGACAGCTGGACAAAACCTGTAAAGAATGACCGCCATGTGTGTTTCCTATTTGTCTCTAATAAATTAAGGTAGCTGGACATTGATATTATCAGCTTTTGCATAACAAATGCAAGCACCCATTTTCCATTCTGGACTATTATTATAATTATGTCCAATGACGCTAACTGCCGTTCAGTTATCTGCCATCACTGCCAAACAACCCAGTTATTTTATTGTCTAAAATACTGATTTACAATGCATGTATTTGAGTTTAAACATCGTTTCATTATTATCTTTTTCTGAAACTTGTCAAAATGATCCTGATATTATTAATGAACCACAAAGTACGACTCAGGTAGTAAACATTTTCGGAATTTAAGAGAATGACGAAATTAAATTGATGAACAGCGAATAAATAAATAAATAAATAAATAAATAAATAAATAAATAAATAAATAGATGCGTTGAAAATGCCAAATTGTAGTACTCCCAAAATGTATGATACTCTTAACATTACTTTACAACTCGGACTCGCGGTTAATTTTTATTTCACACAGTATGAAAAATAAATTACTAAACCAGTCTTTTTATTCCTCATTAAAAAGTGGAACAACAATAATTTCAAATCTCTTACACAATATAAATAACGACACCGGTTGAAATGCTTTAAGGTAATACGTCTCTTAGCGCTAAGATTAATATGATCTTTCTTTAGGAAGGTTATTTATAGAATTTGTACAAAACATGCAAATTTAGTCACACAATAAATATAACCTATTTTACAAGCTCCATTGCCTTCAACTACTTTTGTTGTTGTTCTTGTCGGGTTTAACGCCATTTTGCAGCACACGATAGGCTATACATGGATATCTATGAATTTTTGTAGGGTACCAAACAAAACATGTTATCATTTCAATGAATTTTTGTTGGGTACCAAACAAAACATGTTATCATTTCTATAAATTTGTGTAGAGTACCAAACAAAACATGTTATCATTTCAATGAATTTTTGTAGGGTACCAAACAAAACATGCTATCATTTCTATAAATTTGTGTAGAGTACCAAACAAAACATGTTATTTCTATAAATTTGTGTAGAGTACCAAACAAAACATGTTATCATTTCAATGAATTTTTGTAGGGTACCAAACAAAACATGCTATCATTTCTATAAATTTGTGTAGAGTACCAAACAAAACATGTTATCATTTCTATAAATTTGTGTAGAGTACCAAACAAAACATGTCATCATTTCTATAAATTTGTGTAGAGTACCAAACAAAACATGTTATCATTTCTATAAATTTGTGTAGAGTATCAAACAAAACATGCTATCATTTCTATAAATTTGTGTAGGGTACCAAACAAAACATGTTATCATTTCAATTAATTTTTGTAGGGTACCAAACAAAACATGTTATCATTTCAATGAATTGTTGTAGGGTACCAAACAAACATGTTATCATTTCTACAAATTTGTGTAGGGTACCAAACAAAACATGTTATCATTTCAATGAATTTTTGTAGGGTACCAAACAAAACATGTTATCATTTCTATGAATTTTTGTAGGGTACCAAACAAAACATGTTATCATTTCTATGAATTTTTGTAGGGTACCAAACAAAACATGTTATCATTTCAATGAACTTTTGTATGGTACCAAACAAAACATGTTATCATTTCTATAAATTTGTGTAGGGTACCAAACAAAACATGTTATCATTTCTATGAATTTTTGTAGGGTAATAAACAAAACATGTTATCATTTCTATGAATTTTTGTAGGGTACCAAACAAAACATGTCATCATTTCTATGAATTTTTGTAGGGTACCAAACAAAACATGTTATCATTTATGTGAATTTTATTAGGGTACCAAACAGTATATGTTATCATTTCTATGAACTTGTGCAGTGTACCAAACAAAACATGCTATCATTTCTATGAATTAATTTCTTTGAATTTGTGCAGTGTACCAAACAAAACATGTTCTTATTTCTACGAATTTGTGTAGTGTACCAAAGTAAATATGCTATAATTTCTATGATTTTTTGAAGTTATAAAATTAAAATTGCTAGCGTTTCTATGAATGTGTCTAGGTTATCAAGTCAAACATGCTAGCATTTCTAAGAATTTGTAAAGTGTATCGAATTAAACGTGCTAACATTTCTATGAAATTATGTAATTCATCAAATCATTTTTGCTAGCATTTCTATGAATTTATTTAGTTTATCAAATAAAAAACATTCTTTGAGCTTCTCTAACCAATCATAGAAATAAAGGACTGACACTTTCCATTATTCGTCAACAGTAATAATGTTTTGTATCCAGTCCTAATTCTGGAATTCATTGTCAATATTTGCCATGATCCTATTTGGAAACCCTTGATTTGGAACATTGTTAAAAATGTCGTACAGCAATAAATATTTGGCATAAATAAAATTATCAATAAATGAATTAAGTTCCTCTTTCAAATGTATAATTCTTTAATGCAACCCATTAGTATTTACACAAATTTATGTTTTCATTTCAGTGGAAGCTGTTTCGTTTCTCCACTGAATGTGTCCTTTCATCTACCCTCATTTTTTAATGTGTATATTTCCGTTGTAAACCTATGTTGTGAGTGTTTTCTCGTGCATGTTACCACTGCATCTAATTTATCAGTGCTACCTGGTACCAATGGTGTATTTTCACCACTTATCGAGCAGTCTAATTGTTTAGAAATGTTCTTTTTCAGCAATAATGACATCATTCAGATCATTTAATACTTTTATTTTTGTGCTGGAATATGTGCTAGTTAGTTGCATGATTTCATTCATAATTATCTTGTCGGGGAGAGGGGGGTACTTATTTCGGACAAATAATCTTCTTTTATAACAGTCACATGGTATTAGTAGTACTAACTAGATTGTCTGATTACATTAGTATCATCAGCTACCTCTGTTCAATTTACTATTGCCAGTAATCTTTTGGTTCCAATTAGTATTACCAATAATCTTTTGGTATCAATTAGTATTACCCGTAATCTTTTGATTACAATTAGTATTACCAGTAATCTTTTGGTTTCAATTACTATTACCAGTAATCTTTTGGTTCCAATTGCTATTACCAGTAATCTTTTGGTTCCAATTAGTATTACCAGTAATCTTTTGGTATCAATTAGTATTACCAGTAATCTTTTGGTTCCAATTAGTATTACCAGTAATCTTTTGGTATCAATTAGTATTACCAGTAATCTTTTGGTTTCAATTACTATTATCAGTAATCTTTTGGTTCCAATTGCTATTACCAGTAATCTTTTGGTGTCAATTAGTATTATCAGTAATCTTTTGGTTCCAATTAGTATTACCAGTAATCTTTTGGTTCCAATTAGTATTACCAGTAATCTTTTGGTTCCAATTAGTATTACCAGTAATCTTTTGGTTCCAATTAGTATTACCAGTAACCTTTTGGTTTCAATTACTATTACCAGTAATCTTTTGGTTCCAATTGCTATTACCAGTAATCTTTTGGTTCCAGTTAGTATTACCAGTAATCTTTTGGTATCAAGTAGTATTACCAGTAATCTTTTGGTTCCAATTGCTATTTCCAGTAATCTTTTGGTTCCAATTAGTATTACCAGTAATCTTTTGGTATCAATTAGTATTACCAGTAATCTTTTGGTTCCAATTAGTATTACCAGTAATCTTTTGGTATCAATTAGTATTACCAGTAATCTTTTGGTTTCAATTACTATTATCAGTAATCTTTTGGTTCCAATTGCTACTACCAGTAATCTTTTGGTTCCAGTTAGTATTACCAGTAATCTTTTGGTATCAATTAGTATTACCAGTAATCTTTTGGTTCCAATTACTATTACCAGTAATCTTTTGGTATCAATTAGTATTACCAGTAATCTTTTGGTTTCAATTACTATTACCAGTAATCGTTTGGTTCCAATTGCTAATCCAGTAATCTTTTGGCATCAATTAGTATTATCCGTTATCTTTTGGTTCCAATTAGTATTACCAGTAATCTTTTGGTTCCAATTAGTATTACCAGTAATATTTTGGTTCCAATTATTATTATCAGTAATCTTTTGGTTCCAATTACTATTACCAGTAATATTTTGGTTTCAATTGCTATTACCAGTAATCTGTTGGTTCCAATTACTATTACCAATAATCTTTTGGTTTCAATTAGTATTACCAGTAATCGTTTCTTTCCAATTACTATTACCAGTAACCATTTGGTTCCAATTAGTATTATCAGTAATCTTTTGGTTCCAATTAGTGTTACCAGTAATGTTTTGGTTCCAATTAGTATTACCAGTAATCGCTTGGTTATCATTTTGTCTTAATAGCTTTCAAATCATTACTAAATAAAATCCTTAGGGTTCGAGTACCGATACGTTCCTGTAGAAACATTTCTAATATGGCAGTACCAATTTACCATTTATTCAGTTGTTGTTCGATACTAAATAACTGTTTAATATTTGAGCTATAATTGTGTTTTCCTCTTCTTCATCCATATTTAACTGAGACTTATTAATGGCAATTATTCTATCTACGTTATCCTATGTATGACGCATGTCGTAGAGAAGTTAAAGACATTCTCTGAAATTCTATTACGTTCCAATCTTCATATTTAGTAATGATTTTAATACGTTTATTCCACCCATCTGTAATTACTTGTGATAACCATAAATACTGTACAAATCAAGTCATCATGAAAAACAATGTGAATGGCTGAAGACTCATGAATGATCACATTACAGTAATTTTGGCATCCCACCAAAACCTAGTATGTAATAGATTTTACAAGCCATCTAACGTCATCAAATTCAAATGTCTGACTATTAAATTCTGATGTTGGTATTTTAGTATATTATCGGCGTTGTTTAATTGTCATATAGAATGCCGAGAGTTTCGGAACTGAAAAGCAAGCGCTCACTTTCATTCTTTTATTCATTTTGTGTTATCCTTTCTTTGCTGTTTTGTCTTCTTCGGCTTGTTTCTATTTGCATTCCAAAATCGTACAAACCCGCATAAAGGTAGTCTATTAGTTATTATTGTCGTTAATATAATATAATATAATATAATATAATATAATATAATATAATATAATATAATATAATATAATATAATATAATATAATATAATATAATATAATATAATATAATATAATATAATATAATATAATATAATATAATATAATATAATATAATATAATATAATATAATATTATTACCGTGCATGATTATATAATATCATATCATTATTACCGTGCATGATTATATAATATCATATCATATCATATCATATCATATCATATCATATCATATCATATCATATCATATCATATCATATAAATCATATCATATCATATCATATCATATCATATCATATCATATCATATCATATCATATCATATCATATCATATCATATCATATCATATCATATCATATCATATCATATCATATCATATCATATCATATCATATCATATCATATCATATCATATCATATACTGTCTTTCAAATTTTCTGATACAATGTAATATGAAAGAACATATTCTAGTTTCTGGAATGACATGAATAGCTTATCATCATCAATTCGACTTGTAAAATAAATGTTTTTAAGTTTATCCATCTTACGTGATATAGCATTTTGTTTGTTTATGAGAAATAAAAACTTTTATGTCATTTCCGTTTTGTTAAATATTTCTCTTTCAATATTTTTCCTATATGTAGAATTTTTTTCACTTCTCCAGATCTTCAGTGTCTGTGTATGACACTGTCCCTATGATCACTGTCTCTTCTGTTTGTTAACTCTTAAATTAAACTCATCATGGCTAACTTCTTTGCAGCTTACGAAACCATATTTAGCATAGGTCAGTCTCGTCGTGATGTAAATAAATCTTTTCCCGAAAGGTTTTGCAATAACACTGCAGCAAGTCTTCTTACAGTTCCTAAACCAGTCGATCTTACAGTTCCTAAACCAGTCGATCTTACAGTCCGCACATCTGAAGCCCTTGCATTAATCCCCGTGAAACTTACGGTGTTCTGTCATTACACGTTTATAATGTTTGGTGTCTGAAACCAACTGTTTAATTTTCATTTATCTGTCGCATAGTAAAATTAGAACAACAGCAGACTATGACTAAATGAATATTCTCTCCCACTTATTTTTTACGAAATAGGTAGTTGCATTGCAACATGTGTCTCAAAACTGTATGTTACCAGTGAATATTGAAACTAAATTTGAAACTACTTTGTAAATTATTTAATTTGGAAAATTCTTCATGATAAAATATAAACAACTGAAAGATCTCATCACATGTACGTTTTCTAATATTGGCAATTACGTTATGTCGATTAAGTTAAATTGTTTCTAAACCTGCTAGTAGTAGTAGTAGTAGAAGTAGTAGTAGTAGTAGTAGTAGTAGTAGTAGTAGTAGTAGTAGTAAAATTAAGTATTTTACATTCTGATTACCATGAAATCAATATTCCGATTTGACCAACTCTGGTAAACTTTGATTAAATAAATGACATTAAAATAAGCTACGGCCAACTCCAATCTTAAATTGTGGTCATCAAAATTGTTTAAATGATTTGTAGGTGAATAAACTCCTTTTTTGTAAATATATGACCCATAAGATGTTTTAATTTATGTTGATGTTTGAAGTATTTTGCTTTTTTATCGAACATATGCTCTTTATTCTACAAAATTCAATTATCTTCAGGAATCTTTATTTTCTTAACGCTTTGTTGGTTAATTTTCATCATTCGCCAGTGCCTAGTTAGTTCACGTGCTTTAATTCTGTGATTGAAAACTAATTTATCCCTAATCAGATTACCGAAGTTATTGATCATTTAAAAGTGAAGCGAAGATGGCGTTTCACAAGTTCATTTTTCCTTTTATTATTTGGACAACGGAAAAGTATTACAACTGGCTGGAAAGTGTACATGTCTGTTGTTAACATATATGGTATTATTATTTACCATAATATTTCTAGCAATGTGTTCAAGTCAACTTTGTTATTGTAAGGCTTCTATATTAATTGTATGTATCAATTATTGTTGCTAACGTTAATCGATGAGGATGACATTCACATTCAAAATTATATATTAACTGCAATGCATTTACATAAAATGACATGATGCAAAAACAACACCCCGAAAAAGAGGCTAGGTTACGCGGTTAAAAAATAGCTCCAATGGTCATCAAACTCCTTCAAAGTTTTACCGGGCATAATAACATCAGTGAACTAGAAAGGAATTGCCAAGTTGAGAAATTATCAGGTGAGAAAATTAAGATTTTGCACCATTCCTTCTTTGCAAAGCCTGTGTGCATTTGACGGCGATGTTGAGTAGTTCTTTGCATCACTTTATCAACGTCAGGTAATTCCATTTGAAAGTCACGAAATGACAAGCCAGTTGTATGCATCATTTCCCCATAGCTTGGCTTTAACAGTTGTGTTACTGCAAAGAATGTTGCTGTAAATTCAAGCGAATATTTTGCGGATCGGATTAGCCAGATGTCGGCTACAACATCAAATGGCACGGAAATGCTTTATTTCTTCTACTCTTTCATCTTTTCATCTTTTCAAAAGTCAAGTCCGGCACAAATAATATTGTGTTAACCGTATTGTGATTAAAGATCCCAAAAGATCCATTAGGAATGATATCTTTATCTCCTGCGTTTGAGATGTAATTGACAAATTTAATTATGGCAAATAGTGCTTATTTTGAAATAATAGCGAATATGATCTAATATATCTAGAAAAAACATATTGCATGGCTTATGTTTGTTAAGCGATGAAAGTAATATAATGTTCTTGCAGTTCAGTCATAAAGTAATTTAGAGATGGCGTCAGGAACAAAACGTCCTGTTTTGCTATGTTTAATAAATACACAACGTTAAAGTAATTTCAACCTCGTGAAGATTTGAACTCCTCGAACAAAAATGGAGGAAGATATCAACTCTTTCGTTGAGTTAGATAACAAAGATGAATGACAATAAACGTGCAAGCTGGATGCACCATTATTTTCTTGCATTTCTATTCGTATATGATCAATATAGCTTTGAATCGTGATTCAAGAGTGAATACAACGCAGCTAATGGGTGATGGTGTAAATTCGGTTTGAAACTTTGGTTAAATAAATGATCCGCCAAATTCTACTTTTCCATTTTTAACTTCTAGAAATAGTTCTAACATTAGGCTCGGCCTTAACATTGCACGTATAGTTTGTTAAAGAGCGAGACAGAATGTACAACCACTTTACATCTTGAGAACCAAAAGCTGACTCAAGTGTGTTTCGTATGTCACAAGCCAATGTGATGTATTAGAGCACATTCCATTTTTGTTTGGATCGTATTGTACATACATTTTGTTTGGATCGTATTGTACATACATTTTGTTTGGATCGTACATACATTTTGTTTGGATCGTACATACATTTTGCCGTGAATAATTCAAACCTTTGTGGAACTATTAAATTGCTTACATTTTCAGTAATACAAACTTATTAAAAGAAGAAATGACAGATATCTAGAAAGGAAAACTTATTTGAAGGCGTCTAGGAAAAGTATGCAGCAGAGCCTGAACAGCTGAAAGAACGTGTGGGCCTAGGCACATTATATAGTAGGCCCTGATGGAGGTGGGCCTACTGACTGTTGTGGACCACCGGACCATTGTGGACGCCCTGGTCGTTGTGTGCACACTCAATTTTGTCCAAGTTGTTATACCCTGAAAATAAATCGCTGCAAAAGTATAATTCAGGAGACAAAAAAATGCATATAGGTATGGTGATTATGAAGGAACATAAAACAAATGATTTCTGTATGCTGATTATGAAGGAACATAATGCGAATGATTTTTCGTCGTAAAACAATGATGATGCATTTAAAAAAGTTTCATTATTTTTTCTTTGATCGAACATTGTACTAACGGATTAAAATATGTCCAATACGTACAATAAAAACTATCTTGATAATGCAGAAGTAAATTCAAATTTAGTCATCTTAAACATGCAGCCATTTCATTGCAGAATTAATAACGTACACCCTTTTCAGCCATTTGATTGATTGGATGGTAATTTGTAAATATTGGACTAAATTCAACGACTGAACAGGTAACTAGCATCTTCGTTTACTCTGATCGTGAGAACTGTCGTTGATAAACAGCGTAATAAGAGGTCCGTTTGAATTTAGTGACGTTGGAGATAACTGATGAATGACAGAGAAAACTTGCTCAATACTGTCCAGATTTTTTACTGCATCAATGAACACTTGCTGCCTTTGTGGCGCTCTCGGCTTGTTCATTGGTTCTGGACATCGCTATTGGGTGAGGCTTAATCAGAACGTTTCAGTTCCATACGATCTCAAGATGTTACAAAGAAATAGATACACAACAATACCTTTCACATTTAATGTTTGATATAATCAAAAGTGACTAATATTAAGCAAATGCAGTATCTCAGATGATAATATATGAATAATCTGTATATATTATTCTTTTCAAATTTAAAGTAAATAGATACCGGTCACACCATAGCGAACGCTAAGCACGTTACTCAGTTGCATAATATAATAATAATAATAATAATAATAATAATAATAATAATAATAATAATAATAATAATAATAATAATAATAATAATGCAGACAATCCTTGTTGGTCTAATTGGCTTGTGCTATTGACACAGGGATTGCTGCATAACACACTGTGTAACTCGCAATAAGTACCAATCCGTGAAACACTAGATAATTATTATTGACTTTTCAAAGCGCTGTAAAGAATTGGGGGCGCATGGTCGTGTGCGTCAGAGATAGTTAAATTATGTAATATATAATAAATCAGTGGTAAGGTTTTAAACTGTCCTTTAGACCCCTGTTTTTCCTTGCCAGATAGTACAGTGTCCATTAGACAGATATAAACACAAGCCTTACAGTACAGTTTGCTTCTGGAAAAAAAGAAAGTTTGACTGGCGATAGTAAAACTAGAAATTACACTAGTATTCCCTTACTATCTGGGAAATAGTTAACTGCGCGACCCTAGGCCAGTCAATTCACAAAATTTCCGGCGTATCACGCTCATATACAAACGCCCAATTTCCACTATGGACACATAAACGGTATCTACCAAGTCCCAACTTATTGTTTCCATTATGTAAGTTACTGTTTTTCTACCATAAATACTGCCATCTCAACCACAACACTATTATACACCACTAGATTTTGATATGGACTATGCTACCCAGGGACAGTCATTCGGCTTGGTTCAAATTCACTAACACTCGGCTCTGTGACGTTTGCTTCTACCAATTGGCTAATTATTTCAGGCTAGTAACATTTCCATGGCACCTAAGACTAAACACTCACACAAATAAATCTAAGAATTGCTTAAAAACAGGATGCTGTCAAATACACATACTCCAAATGTATTACAATATGAATATAAAACAGTTAAATGTATCATGCACAAAGCATTCATGACATGTCTGTCTTTTAGTGCAAGGGTAAAGTCATTAAATATAAACTGGCCACTGTTTGTGTCAGAATTTGCAAGATATTATTTTTAAAATAATTACATAAAATATAAAATTATTTTTAATTTTGATTTTTATAACGAGCTCATAAGGTTATATGAAATAAATATTAAATAATTTCCTTTGTCTGTTAGGATGATACTGATTATCGTAAGTTAACGATGACTACCTATTATATTTGCTTTTGAAATGTTTAAATAATATGGAAGCGAGTAAGGATTTGTGGATGTTATGCAATAGTAATCAAACATAGCATGCGGTAAATGTTCGATAGAGAGCTCATGTAGTAATTTGCGACAAGGTACTACATGTCGTAAGTAGAATGTATGCAATGTCTGTAAAAATATCGAGTTCTGAGTAACGTAAGTGACATAATTGTATGTACATCTAGAAAGTGGTACATACAGCGATTTAGGAATAATGTTGTCCTATACGGAAACAGATTTGAGAGGGAGAGTGAGACTCGACAGTCCGAAGACGGATTTCCGAGAAAAAATAGAAGCGACTAGTGAAGACCAGAAAATGGAGCAGTGAAGTCCGAAAGGGAGAAGATAAGAGCTCAGCGTAAAATCTAGGAAGTCCAAGAAGGACGAGGCAACGAGGCAGTCGAAACAGGAAGACCCGAAGAAATAGGAAACGTTGGAACACGGTAGAGAACATGGTGATTCAATCAATCATGGACATTACGCTCTTTTCACCAATTGTTATGATGATGAAATAAACCAAAAATATACAAAGTATTAAACCTTGTTGATATCAAGTTAAGTTGAAGTTGAAGTGAAATTACCACTATTAATTTATTTGATTAAATTTGTTAATTTTCTTGTCCATGGGGTCTCCTATTGCACTCTTTCTTCCAAACAATCTTGCCCAGTTATATGTTGATATTCTGTCTTTCACTCACACAGGGTCATACTTTCGAGGGAGGTCATTCACTAGATAACTTAGCTAAATCCAATTAATTACCCCTCTTAATAAGTAGGAGACGTTACAAATAATATTATTAATAATTTTGTATCATGCCGTATCTATTTACATTGATATTTACATTGATATTACTTTCCTGTCTCAGTAGGGAAAAACGGTCCCTAATCTCTGTACACTATATAACAGAGGTAGGCTATTTATAGGCGTCTGACAACTTAACATACCATGCTGTAAGGTCGGCAAGGTGCGTAGTTAGTTTGCAACCCCATTTAACCCCTGTTTGAGCTGTGTGCGATATGATTTGGTGTTTGCGCTAAACGACTGTCAGTCCACTGGATACTTACTGTATAATTAAATAAGCTATTAACCCTATGGGCAGTTAGTCCGGTATAATTAGGGCGGGATTCGAAATCAAAGTAGCATAACGAGTATGTGAAATCAAGAACTATTCGAAAGATAACATGGAAAAACGACTAGAATAATGCACACTTACGAGGGATTCAGATTTCGGTATTATCTAATCGTAAAAATAGGATTTTGTAAAACAAGAAACATAATCATATTTCTACCAGTTGTTTCCGACACTAATTGTTCTTTTACACACACACACACACACACACACACACACACACACACACACACACACACTCTCTCTCTCTCTCTCTCTCTCTCTCTCTCTCTCTCTCTCTCGTATAATAGTGCTTCTTGTTCAGTATTATGTGTAGATCATGCTTTATGTGAGACTTGTAAACTCATATCATTCCTTATGCGAGATTATTAAGTACATAGCATGCTTTATATGGGCTTTTTTAAGGTCATAGTTCACCCGTAGAGACTGATAACTGTTGTTGTTGCTTTTTGCAAATCGTCGTTGATTGTACTAAAATTTCTGGTGCTTCAAAGTGGTGTCTTAGGTTTGAATAGATGACACAATTACTATATTGAAAGAATGATAAATATGAGCTCAAACTGTCCTTTTACCGGCATCCAAAACATAAAACAAGAGTGGACAACCCCCGTCTCGCAAAAGTGGTCCGTTTGTCTCTCAGGGCAAATTAAAACAACAGAAATTTCGCACGTGAATATTAATTATGTTAAAGAAATTAGTGTTAGCGGCCCTCGGGTGGTCTTAGAAAATGCAATCTGATCCTTGGCCGAAAAAGGTTGTACACCCATGACATATAATATGCATCGTATCATCATTGTGTGATCGTTGGTGATCATCCATGTCATTCACCACACTGTAGAAAGAACGAGGTCGGATTCTCCTGTCTTAAACATAATCGGTAATGACACGAGTCAGGTTCGTCTGACCAATCTGTCACATAAAATACTCGGTCAGTACTGGAATAGACATGAATCTGTTTCATCTGACAATCTTTCAGACTAGACAGACTGCTGTATTAGGGTACTCAATGCACGGACGACCTCGGACACAGATGTAACGACCTATAAAGCTACATTGCGAATTCACCATGCAAACATCTTTACGTACGAAATAATAAATAATTTATATCATAATGGAATGAGCATTGCAGTTTGCCAATACAATACCGCTGTTCTCGACATTTGTCTGCAGACTTTGCTTCTTGTACAGTTCTCGTGCCTGCTACATTCATGAACCATTCAACGATTTAGCTTAACAAAACCTAGAAGAATCTGTTTTGCCAGCGGATATGACAGGCTGTCGAAGTTCAATAAATCAAGTAACTCAATAAATGTGGATGTGACAGTTTTGAATATGTCCAGTCGAATGGCCAGAGATTGGCCGCAGACCTCTGACCTCACGCGCGATATCTTTGATTGCTGGTGGACGATGGGCAGGAAATGGCCTTTTGCCAGAGTCATAATTGTGGGTTAAGTTTGCGGTCAACGTGGCTTTCAAAAATAAATGAGTTTCGAAAGCATGGAAGACTGGTCGTTAAGAAAAACAACCGTCTAACAAAATAAATCCCATGATGTTAGTTGTAAAAAAAAAGAGGCAAAGATTTAAATAAGTAAATATCAAATCGATAAATAGCGATGCATGGATATTGATGTTGTCTTGGATATTGACAGCGTTTTATAAAGATATTGATTTATTCGAAAATATTTCAAAATATTATATTTGACACACACGACACTGTTCATTACACATAATTTCCAAATATAAATTGAAATCGCTTCAGTCCAGATACTGACTTTTCTTAGAGGTATACCTTCTTTTGTATTTTAAAACTACACAAGCTATTTAGTCGTTGATCCATTTTCTCCGAGGAACCATATATGTTTATTGTCTTCTGTACTATTTATGAATGGAGTCTGCGTGTAGTGTAGTTATTTCACTTATGTATCGTGGGATATACACTAACATTATTGATGAAACGGTTGTAAATATTGCATGTCCCATTCTGTCTCACATTATTGCTGTAGAAGCTGTCAAGTATTGTGTCTCATAATTTGACTGATTCCCATATTTGATAATTTGACAGATTCCCATATTTGTATCAATACATTAACGTTACACAGATATGCGTTGTTTCATTGATTCAGTTGTTTGCGCGTCGTTTGGAGCGCCTAGATGTCACTAGTGTTCGGTATGAGTGTCTAGGTGTCACTAGTGTTCGTTAGGAGTGTTTAGGTGTCGCTAGTGTTTGTTAGGAGTGTCTATGTGTCACTACTGTTCGTTAGGAGTGTTTAGGTGTCACTAGTGTTCGTTTGGGTGTCTAATTGTCACTAGTGTTCGTCGTTAGGAGTGTCTTGGTGTCACTACTGTTCGTGACGAGTGTATATGTGTCCTTAGTGTTCGTGTCACTAGTGGTTGTTAGCAGTGTCTATGTGTCACTAGTGGTTGTTAGAGGTGTCTATGTGTCACTAGTGTTCGTTAGGAGTGTCCATGTGTCATTAATGTTCGTGTCACTAGTGGTTGCTAGGAGTGTATATGTGTCACTAGTGTTCGTTAGGAGTGTCTTATGTGTCACTAGTGTTCGTTAGGAGTGTCTATGTGTCACCATTGTTCGTGTCACTAATGTTCGTCAGGAGTGTCTATGAGTCATCAGTGTTCGTGTCACTAGTGTTCGTTAGGAGTGTCTATGTGTCACTAGTGGTTGTTAGAGGTGTCTATGTGTCACTAGTGTTCGTTAGGAGTGTCTATGTGTCATTAATGTTCGTGTCACTAGTGGTTGTTAGGAGTGCATATGTGTCACTAGTGTTCGTTAGGAGTGTCTTATGTGTCACTAGTGTTCGTTAGGAGTGTCTATGTGTCACCATTGTTCGTGTCACTAATGTTCGTCAGGAGTGTCTATGAGTCATCAGTGTTTGTGTCACTAGTGATTGTTAGGAGTGTCTATGAGTCATCAGTGTTCGTGTCACTAGTGTTCGTTAGGAGTGTCTATGTGTCATTGATGTTCGTGTCACTAGTGGTTGTTAGGAGTGTATATGTGTCACTAGTGTTCGTTAGGAGTGTTTAGGTGTCACTAGTGTTCGTTTGGGTGTCTAATTGTCACTAGTGTTCGTCGTTAGGAGTGTCTTGGTGTCACTACTGTTCGTGAGGAGTGTATATGTGTCCTTAGTGTTCGTGTCACTAGTAGTTGTTAGTAGTCTCTATGTGTCACTAGTGGTTGTTAGAGGTGTCTATGTGTCACTAGTGTTCGTTAGGAGTGTCTATGTGTCATTAATGTTCGTGTCACTAGTGGTTGTTAGGAGTGTATATGTGTCACTAGTGTTCGTTAGGAGTGTATATGTGTCACTAGTGTTCGTTAGGAGTGTCTATGTGTCACCATTGTTCGTGTCACTAGTGTTCGTTAGGAGTGTCTATGAGTCATCAGTGTTCGTGTCACTAGTGATCGTTAGGAGTGTCTATGAGTCATCAGTGTTCGTGTCACTAGTGTTCGTTAGGAGTGTCTATGTGTCATTAATGTTCGTGTCACTAGTGGTTGTTAGGAGTGTATATGTGTCACTAGTGTTCGTTAGGAGTGTCTATGTGTCATTAATGTTCGTGTCACTAGTGGTTGTTAGGAGTGTATATGTGTCATTAGTGGTTGTTAGGCGTGTCTATGTGTCACTAGTGTTCGTGTCACTAGTGTTCGTTAGGAGTTTCTAGGTGTCGCCAGTGTTTGTTAGGAGTGTCTAGGTGTCACTACTGTTCGTTAGGAGTGTTTAGGTGTCACTAGTGTTCGTTTGGGTGTCTAGGTGTCACTAGTGTTCGTCGTTAGGAGTGTCTTGGTGTCACTACTGTTCGTGAGGAGTGTATATGTGTCCTTAGTGTTCGTGTCACTAGTAGTTGTTAGTAGTGTCTATGTGTCACTAGTGGTTGTTAGAGGTGTCTATGTGTCACTAGTGTTCGTTAGGAGTGTCTATGTGTCATTAATCTTCGTGTCACTAGTGGTTGTTAGGAGTGTATATGTATCACTAGTGTTCGTTAGGAGTGTCTTATGTGTCACTAGTGTTCGTGTCACTAGTGTTCGTTAGGAGTGTCTATGTGTCACCAGTGTTCGTGTCACTAGTGATCGTTAGGAGTGTCTATGAGTCATCAGTGTTCGTGTCACTAGTGATCGTTAGGAATGTCTATGAGTCATCAGTGTTCGTGTCACTAGTGTTCGTTAGGAGTGTCTATGTGTCATTAATGTTTGTGTCACTAGTGGTTGTTAGGAGTGTATATGTGTCACTAGTGTTCGTTAGGAGTGTCTATGTGTCATTAATGTTCGTGTCACTAGTGGTTGTTCGGAGTGTATATGTGTCATTAGTGGTTGTTAGGCGTGTCTATGTGTCACTAGTGTTCGTTAGGAGTGTCTATGTGTCACCAGTGTTCGTGTCACTAGTGATCGTTAGGAGAGTCTACGTATCAGTAGTATTCATTCAGAAAGGCTTCTTGCCATAGTGGCCAATATTGAGAATTCAATTTAATGCAGATAACAAAGATTACAAAGATTACAAATTATTGCTTCTATAAACAAAGCACATTAAAGTGACATTATTTCATGTCTTTTGTTTCAATGAGTCCTTTAAAAGACATGTCATGTTTTAAAAATATGATCATGTATAGCTCCTTGATACAAAATCATTGATTTTGAACGCACTTCTTCGTGAATTTGATTCAAGTAAGCATAAGTTTTACTTATATCTATGTAGACAGCCACAATAGCATCCTATGGTCCATTAAAATGAAACCAAATCCGATATATGAGTTTTATTCAGTCCAGTCAGTGGTCGTAATTGGCAAGTTTGATTGTTTATAGAATTAATGTCAGAAATGTTTCACTTATAAAGAAACATTTCATTATAATAAAGATGATACGATTTGCCAGATGAGAGAGCCTGTGAACGCCATTTTGTTGCCAAAAAGGGCACGAGATCTTACAGGACGTGGCCTATTCACCATTGTTGTGACTGATGTAAATTGTTGTTGTTGGTGGTGGTTTAATGCCATTTTTCAGCACACGATAGGGTATACATGGCGGCCAGTATTAATGGTGGAGGAACAACCCGGGAAACCCCCCGGAAAGAATCAACGACCTAGGAAAAGCTACTGGCAAGCTTTCTCACATACCAACTTTAGCGGAATCCGAAACTCGAACCGACGCAGACAGAAGTAAGATGGCAGTGATCCGTAACGGAGAGCGCTTTAGACCACTCGGCCACTTGTGGCATCCCGGTGTAAATTGAAGTTGTTTACATTTGTAACATGCACAATAGAGAGAATATTGGTATGCCACTATGTACTGTGGTTGAGTGTGTGATTAGGATTCTGAACGTAGCTTTAACAATTTTTCAGTCATATCGGTATGATGTCTGCAGTGAGGCAGTTTATAGTGATGTCTAGTAATGGAGCATCATGCCACAGACATGTTGCATGATGTCCCACCCAGTCACATTATCCTGACACCAGGCCGACCAGTCCTAACGCTAATCTCTTAATGCTGAACGCCAAGCGAGGTAGCTGTTAGTACCATTTTTGTAAGTCTTTGGTATGACTCGGCCTGGCATCGAACCCACGACCTCCCGCTTCAGAGCGGTTCTGTACTGTGGTTGAAATTTCTTTGAATATTGTATTTGTCGAATTGTACATGATCTAAGCAAACAGTTAACTAAAGTGACAACTAACTTCTGCTCAAAATATCAGCCTGAACTTATGAGAAGTACACTATCGTGAGCAATTATTACAACCAGCTTCTGAAAGTAAAATTAATGAATAATGTGGCTGGTGTTGTTATGGTTGGGGTAGGGTGCATCCAATATTTTATTTAAATTATTATAGAAGTCCCACCCAGGCTCCTTTATGTATGAAGTGAATTAAGTCACCAGTCAGCAATGAAGACAGCTAAAATTATTGAGTACACATAACGTGAAATTCAAATGAATAACAATTTAATACAACTCAAAAATCAATGATTCTAATTCCCCAATCACTCTTCTTCCTCTCGACACTATAACACCATGTTACATCACTTAATATGTAATGTGAGATAGTTTTCCACCTGTCCTTGTATTCTAGTCAGCAATGTATTCTATAATAGTAATAATAATAATAATAATAATAATAATAATAATAATAATAATAATAATAATAATAATAATAATAATAATAAGGACTTTGTCTAGCTCATAACCTTTAGCAGCTCTAAGCATTTTACAACATTCATAACTATAAAAAACAACAACAAAACACAAACACCATAAAATTAGAAAACAAAGAATACTGAAAATATTTAAGGATAGGAAACATTATTAGGTCTTTCAGTTTGTTCTTGCAGTCCTAAGAGGTGTGTTTTAAGAGCACTCTTGAAAGGGATAACTGTGTCTTTGTGTCTGCTTTCAATGGGCAATTCATTTCACGTTGATAGGCCCTGGTATGCAAATGAGCTTTGTCCATTTGACTTCATTTTCATAGTGGGAATAATGAGCATACTATTGTCAGAAGAGGAGCGTAAGTATCTTGCTGGTGTGTACACATGGGTGAGGATAGGTTTGCTCGACTGGAGTCCGTTAGTGAAACGTAGCACAGAGAACATATTTTATGTTTGATTCTGGATGGAATGTATAGCCAGTGTAGGGTACTGAGCAGCGGGGAAGTGTCCTATGATCGCGGTACTCTAAGAATGATCTGAGCAGATGTGTTTTGAACTTTTTGAAGTTTCTGGAGTAGATAATGAGGCGAACCTGACAGAATTGAGTTATAATAGTCCAGTCTTGAAAGGACTAATGAACACACAAGTGTTTTAGTGGCATCAAATGAAAGATATTTACTAATGTTGGTGCGATGTGAGAGTATTGTCTAAGTTTTGCAAAATTTAACAAATAATTTATTTCCCTGGTAAAGATTGTAAAATTAGGAAAAGAACATTCAGTGTTTATAATAAAATCAAAAACAAATCCAAGAAGAATCTACGAATTAAATTTTAAAGGTTATATTAATGAATGTTCAAATGATCTAAAATTTTAGTCCCAACAAAAGTCCAAGATGGAAGGTGATGAATTATGCTGTATCCTGTAGTGCGCTTATATACAGTTCCTTGTACAATCGCAAGAACACTCCGGTCTACTCAGATCGATATTATTCCATCCATAAGTTATTTTATTGTTTGCTCGATCCTGCAATAACACAGTGGTCTCTCATCTCTGATAAGGATACCCAAAGCACTATAAGGTGTGAGAAATCTCACACATCATCCAGCCGCGCGTGTCTTTTAGCAGGCTTTATTATCAAACGATTTCTTGTTTTTCTTTGTCTTGTTGGCATGATTGGTTGTAATCTCATTTATTCTTTCACTTTAAATATTCCTTATCATTAAATATTTAAGTTGGTGGTGGAAACAAGAATATTAATTATACGTATCATTATCAACAAGCTGATGTTTGATTTCTTCTCTTAGTCGTAAGATTTTCTGTAATGTGCACTTTCGGCAAAACAAAAAACATTTAAAATCAATATTTATACTTAGCTGAAATAAATTTAATTCGATTACAAAACTGCCTTTCAACTGGTAATTCAAATTTCCATTATGCAATACGGATGCAAATTTCTATAATTTCTGAAGCTATAGTTTGATGACAATGTTTTGGACAAATTAATATCCCTCACATGTTATATTTCTAAACCTTTAATTAAAAAATATTCGTTTGAAGAAATCGACCCTATTCATTTCTAAATTGAATCCGGAGATAACTAAACCTTGAAACACACTTGGTACTCAGCATTAAGTCATTAATGTTAGGAGTGGTCGGTCTGGTGTCAGGGTAATGTGACTGGGTGAGACATGATGCTACATGTCTGCAGCATGATGCCCCAGCACTAGACATCACTACAAACTATCACACTGCAGACGTCGTAGCTATATAACTGATTTTTTTTTAAAAATCTACGTTATTTATTGGATCTATCTATCTATCTATCTATCTATCTATCTATCTATCTATCTATCTATCTATCTATCTATCTATCTATCTATCTATCTGTCTGTCTGTCTGTCTGTCTGTCTGTCTGTCTGTCCGCCTGTCTGGCTGTCTGGCTGTCTATCTATTTATCTATCTATCTATCTATCTATCTATCTATCTATCTATCTATCTATCTATCTATCTATCTATCTATCTATCTGTCTATCCTATCCTATCTATCTATCTATCTATCTATCTATCTATCTATCTATCTATCTATCTATCTATCTATCTATATATATATATATATATATATATATATATATATATATATATATATATATATATATATATATATATATATATATATCTGTCTGTCTGTCTGTGCGCCTGTCTGTCTGTCTGTCTGTCTGTCTATCTATCTATCTATCTATCTATCTATCTATCTATCTATCTATCTATCTATCTATCTATCTATCTATCTATCTATCTATCTATCTGTCTGTCTATCTATCTGTCTATCTATCTATCTATCTTGTTATGTATATTTGATTTAATTTAATTGTTTGTAATTTTTATTTTTTTATTCCATTATTTGCCATTGTAATGTAACTTCATTTGTTGGAATAGAGTTCAATTATGACTATTTATTTTAATATTTGACGTATAAAACTTTAACCGCTTCAGTTGCTTAGTGTTTACAGTGTCCGCCGCGGAAGTGGGAGGTTGTGGTTTCGATTTCCGGCCGAGTCATACCATACATGTCTGCAACATGATGCCCCAGTGCTAGACATCACTATAAACTGCCTGACGGCAGACATCGTAGCAATATGACTGAAAAATATATATATTGTTAAAGCTAAGTTAAAAATCCTAATCGAAGAAACAAAATAAACTAATGCTGACCTAGTCCCTGATTTTGATGCCGAACCAATGATTGTTTGAAGTAAACAACTTTCTTTACCTTTTTAATTCTTTTTCAGAATAAGATTCATAAACTAAACTCAAGACCGTACTTGGACTACGTGTTAAATGACATACACATATATCAATAGGGTTTCTCGAGAGGATTGACCCACATCCGGGAATCTGTTTTGCGTTGTAGTTAGATATATTGTTGATGTTTTGAGAAATAATGGTCATACTCGCCTTAACACTGGAGACGTCCAGGTGTTTTTGTTGTGACCAAATTGTGGGCTAATTATTGTATTTTATTTTAAAGAAACGTGATTAGTTTTCTCCTGGAAGAGCTAGTGCCCTAAATTAGTTCTTTGGTAAGGGCAGTTATTGAAATTTACACAGAATTTAAACTCGGGAACAATTTTTTCTTCGATAACAAAGAACTGGTTGACATATCAGTACGATGCTGACCATAGCATACGTCATCGTCTACCGTTTTTTAAATTGTTGAAATACGAACTCAGTTTCATTAGGACTTTTTTGCTATACATCTATTCTTTTTAATTCTTGGATTATTTTCGGATTTGAGTCGTAAAATGTTCTTTTTCTCATTTTACCTTGTTGTTCAAAGAAGAAAAAAAAATTATTTGTTAAATTTTATAAAGCTTGTTGTCTTAATATTTTTGTTATGTTTTGTAAGAGCCTAAACACGTAACAATATTCAAACGACACACAATCTAGACTAATTTTAAGTTTTATCTTAAATTGCCAGTTAAATTCTGTTAAAAAATATATTCTGGCCCGAACGATCTCTTTAAAATATCTTTTCAAAACGTTGTATTCAAATGAATCTGAATAACGCATAGATATTTGGATATGTTATAGATGTGCATGAAAATAAATTAGCACCATCTCTGTACGTGACGTTATGCATCTTAACAAAATTTATTTGCATTGCAAATATCGTGTGTTGTCCTTAATTACCTACCCCCACTCACAACACTGAACTTGACAGAAATGAATATTAAAGAATATTAAATGCAATATGCATGTATTTATAACAAGTACTGTAGTCATAAACTTATGATACTGTCTGGATCTTTGTATTGTCCGCATATCTGTAACTCACTGTTGTGTCCGACGGCGATTTATGACATGGAGGCATGATCTAAAATTTACTTTCTTCTCTGTTCAGCTACCATATAAAAATCTATAAGAACAATATATTTCTAATGTATTTTTTCCCAAGAAGAAAATGAAAAGGCACTTAGGAAATAGACCATTGAGAGACGAACAGTCCAAGAAAGCAGTAAACATTGAGAGTAAAATTGTGAGGAAAAGAAAGGAAAACAACTCATGTATGGATAGTTTAATTTTTTCTCTCTGCTGATCATCTTCGTTCTAATTTCTGTTTATACAATGGGCTATTTTAGTTGTACTATTCCAAAGAGGTCATTCATTCAGTTATTTGTCTTTATGACCAGCTGAAATGTTGGTTCCTATATAGGTATTCAAAATATTTTGAGTAAAGAGATGTGGGGATTCATTTGTGTTAAAATGTGCCCTTCAGATTGATTGCTTACATTCTTTGTTCGTTTATGCATGCAACACAATAATGTCTTCATGGCAAGTGATCAAAACTTATTATTTATCTCTCAGAACAACTATTATCAGTCCATTGCTTACTTCCTGGCTAAATTGTAACTTGACATTGTAACATTCATGTACATAATAAAAAATGCTGTACTCACGGCAAATGACGGAGATCACCTTAATCAAAGTAATTTATGCTTCGCAGAAATCGTGATGATCACACAAATGTACGAGACTTTTAGATAAATTATCAGATGACGAATTCAAAGAGACAGCGAGACAGATTCAGACAGCACATTTATGGGTGTAAGAGTTTGTAATTAGTAAAACAAACTGGGAAAAATAGCAAACCGGAACTTAAACTTCATGTTTCGTTATGTTCATGTAAAAATAACAAAGTCATTATTTGACAAAATGCACGACTTTTAAGCATTATATGTAAAAGCTATTTTATGTTTGGAAAAGCCGCTGTGCTAACATTATTGTATAATTGCCAACTTTTGTTATTGATGTAGACATGTAATTTTTCATAGTAATAGCAAGAACACCGAGGGGACTGAAAATGCTCCCAAATAGACAGTTGTTGTTTTATAATAGGACAACAATCTACTATTTGAAAGTATATATATGTAGAAACTTCAATCGCAAAGTGGAACGAATTTATATTGTCAATCGTGGATCTGCCGATGTGTCCACTTCACTAGTCAGATATTTACTGAAATAAAAATAATTTTGAGATGCTGTATGGTCTGGTCTTAATGTCCCTACTTATTACTGATCCATTGTATTTTACAGGACCGCAAAAAAGTCATATGATAACATTTTATTAGTTCCAAATATTAGAGGTTTTCTTTTCTTAACATGCAAAAACCAGTTTATGAGCATACATTCCTGAGCATATATCGCACGAGTCCAACTTGTCACATGATATGAACTGTTATCGTACATTTAACACCTATTAAAATCAGTTATGGTTCTTTATTTATAGAAAGACGATTTTATGTTCTTGACCTAGGTCACTCAACGGAGCGTTCCACCAGGGCTATGAAATCCTGTCATGGTTTTTAAATCCTGTCATGGTTTTTATACATATTGGCAGTGTCTTCTTACCCCAAGATTACTCTATTCTGATGGTCAAACTTTAATAGTCGCGATAATACAAAATCAGCGTTTGACAAACAGTGCAGACAGCGTGTATGAGCATCTTTTCACAAAATAGTGATACCCTGTATAAACATGTTTGTGATTTGTATGAGTAAAAGCTAAATATTTAACACACACACACACACACACACACACACACACACATTCATCACTCCGAAAGGAATTAAACTTTTTGCACAGTGATTTGAAGGTCATTCCAAATTGATTATATGGGTTTAAATATCTAAACATAATAAATATTTATGGATTCATCATCAGATATCTTCAACTAATAATCCCATATTAGTGTATTTCTATATAATGCCTGGTTGTTAGTTCCTTCTAATATTATTTGGAATGAAATACCCCATCACTGTTCGAAAGATGTGTGTAGTCTTCCATCATACATTTCCGACGAAATGTTGTTAAACTTACTGTTGCCTAACATAACGTTTAGAATTATTTCGCAAAATTAATAAGGGAGTAGAAAGTTCGTTAGGTTAAACATATTTTATATACATGTTTATATATATAAACATATTTTATTGCCACAAAATGAAATGTAGAGTAAATGAACTGAACTTCTAAGTTCACTCGTACGATATTAGTAAGCGATATTAGTAAGCGATAAATGGTGCACATTGTATACATGAGTTAAGCGATACTTCCAAATCGTAAAAATTATTTTTTTTATATTTATCATGACTTGATTAAAATGAGTTAGTTTTAGAGTTATATCAGAAAATGATCAGGCATCCTGACAATGAAGTCATTAATTACAAATATGAAGGCAATCCAGACAATGACATGAAATTAGATATATAGTAAAAGTGTAATAAATTAAATACTGTTTTGTACACGACTGTGGCTATGTTGTCACCTCATAAACACAAACTCTGCAGACGAGACTGGTTAAGACCAATTAAAGTGATTTACAAAATTAAGAATATTAATAACCTTACATCCACAAACCATGCAGACGAGACGGGTTAAGACCAATTAAAGTGATTTACAAAATTAAGAATATTAATAACCATACATCCACAAACCATGCAGACGAGACGGGTTAAGACCAGAATCAGAATGATGTACAATATGTAGACCAGGCAATTCTCATTCTTTTAATGCAAAAGCCTAGCTGAGCGCATCGTGTGTAACTCAAAAGTGTTTTAGCATATTATAGTATAGCTTAAAAGATATAACCTGTAATCAGAGGCATCAATAGGGTTGGTGTGACCCAGTGTTGTACCTCATGGTGTCACACCATGAACCTCCTTCCTGTACAAATGTTTTTTTTAAATTGTCAGACAGTCATGCACGGCAACTCACGGTGTCACCCCCATGGATCAACTTCCTGCACAAAAAGTCAAAACTTTTATAAACATGTGCGGTAATTCATGGTGGACCTCTTCCTGCACAAAAATTCAAAAACTTTATAGACAGTCGCTTTGGTGTCACTCTCTCTGATGGTGTCACCCGGTGTTGTCCGCATACCCTAGTGACACCACTACTGGTAGTGCTTATGTTTACTTGATTTAAATTTACTACAGTATTCATTTATTATATCGTTCGCTAAACAATTACGATTTACTTGGTTAATAGAAAAGCAGATGATGAAGCAAATGACCGAGACGATGATGACAATGACCATGATGATGTTTACAACTTTTGAATCAATCATTATCAAGATAGCAAAACTCATTTTTGGATGGATGGAAAACATTATCTTCATTCTGATTTGAAAATATAAATTTTCCATCCAATTTATTATAATATTTTATACATTGTTTTATTTCTTATTCCTTGTAAAATCGTTTTATTGGGTTTACTTAGCAATTCTTATTGATTGGTAAGAGCATCATACGATACAGAACTAAGTTGGTTAACATATTTCCGTTAGTTATCACTTTATTTTCATCAAGGTGTGACAACATGTGCACCAATACCTAATTATCGCTGAGTAGTTTCTGAATACGAAAGAAGTCCTCAATACACTGACGGTCAAAGTAAAATGCAAAGAGAGTAAAGAACACGTTAAATCGAAAATCAAGTTTACAAAAAAATGATTCAAACTGCTATTTGATTCATAAATGTATGTTTCTAATGTAACCGCTTATTAGATCAACACATTTTTAATGCTTCATAGAATATCAATAGCTATCAATGTGCACAAAACATCATTGAGCAGTTCAATCCAAAATATTTTAAACAAATCAATATAATAGCTATAAACATTCGTCCTTGTAAAACTGACTTGAGACATTTGATTCTTATTATTGGGAAAATCTGTATAAATATATCAAACTGCAATTGGATTTTCACTTTGTTAATCCCCCACCCACCCACACACACACACACAAGAAAAGATATTTTTCACACAACCTTTTTACTTATTTTTTTTTATTTTACAAATTCGCATCAAAAGTTTCTGAAAAAAAATTAATCACCAGTACAACAAAGATAAAGCAATTTTACCCAAGTCAATAAATAATCCAGTTGAACTGATCATTATCTTCTTTGCTGATTTACGAGCTATCTAAAGTTGTGGTGATTATTTATTTGATGTACTGTGGTAATTACAACTTGAGATGAAACCAATCTAAGATTATAGACTTTTTATTGCAATAGAACCCTATGACCTTAAAATAAGTAACAGAAATGATTGAGAAGCAACAAGATTTTGGTCAAATTCTACACATAATTTATTCCATTGAATAAACTTTAGTGGAAAACAAAATTAAAACCAACTCCGAAGGTGTTATCGTTCCTATAATGGCCCATTTAGTGGTGATGTGCCAACAGTCTTTTGTTCAATCACAAGAATACAATACAAGAATCTGAATTTGAAATTTCACTATAAGGTCAAGTCTCTATCTCCAAAATTGTAATTTTATTATGAACAGTCCTTATTTCCAGTGAACAAATAATTTGAATAAATTCCAGCTTCAATGAACTTCCGGACGCAGCAGTAATACAACTGATTCTGCTAAGGTCTCAAAACACGATTAAGTAATTTCTGAAAGACAAGATTATATAATCATCAACTTTACCTCAGGTCGCAAGCAGCATTTTCTTTTTAAAAATTATTTTACTTAGCAACATTCTGCAAGCGTCTTGATGTTCACAAAATAAACGTTTAGTTACAATTGGAAGGTCTGTCAGTAAAATTATAATATAAAATATGGAGTATATCAGATAAAGCAGGTATATGTACAGGGTAATTCCAATAACCTTAATTCATGCTCAAATAAATGTTTATTCTATTAATTATGATCCCATATACATAGAGAATATTTTAGCATTTACAGAGGTTTAAAAATGAATCAATGCTCCTGGCCAGATAGAAAATAAACTTGAATTTGAATAAGGTCAAGTTCAAAATGTATTTATCCATAGTAAAAAGTCACCCCATTCGTTATATATATATATATATATATATATATATATATATATATATATATATATATATATATATATATATATATATATATATATATATATATATATATATATATATATATATATATATATATATATATTGACAGGTAGACTGTTAATATTAACAGGAAGACTGTTAATTTTGACAGGTAGATTGTTAGTTTTACAGATACAGGCAATCTGTTAATATTGACAGGTATATACATACATACATACATACATACATACATACATACATACATACATACATACATACATACATACATACATACATACATACATACATACATACATACATACATACACACACACACACACACACACACACACACACACACACACACACACACACACACACATACATACATACATACATACATACATACATACATACATATATATATATATATATATATATATATATATATATATATATATATATATATATATATACACACATATACCAAGTTTGAACACAAGCCCCAAGAAAATGCACCCCAAAAACACACAATCCTGTCCATATGACCTTTCGAACGTTGACCTTTGACACTGACTGTTCTTTCCCAAAGGGGTTTCACCCAGCATCCGAACTTAGTTATTTTCTTCATTTCCCAATACTATCATGCCAAATGTGTTCTCTCTAGATGGAGTTGTGATTGCAATGCAAAAGACATTACTGTCCTTTCACAAGATATCCGTAAAACATCACGAAGTGTTTATTGACAGTTAAGATATAGGATGGATTGTGAAGAAGCTTTACCAGGAATGAGGATAGGATAAGTTAATTTGTTATTGTGTGGTCAATTCTGACCGGTGTCACTTAACAATAATTCCGAGCACAACATTTTTCATCTGGGGCTATATCTGAATTCAGACTGATGTAGCATATGAAAAACCACGTCTGAAACAGAGATAAAGGATATAAGAGATTCTTTTAGCTTAGTCTTACCTCGTGTTAAAATATTTTCATTGTTTGTTGTCAATAAAATATTTTTTAGTGTGATCATGGACTTGGAATATTTGCGCTAATAAAGCAAGAGAAACGTTAGGAGCATTCTATTCAGGACCTAAGGGGGAGAGAGAGAGAGAGAGAGAGAGAGAGAGAGAGAGAGAGAGAGAGAGAGAGAGAGAGAGAGAGATAAAAGAGCTGATGCCTATAAATAGACGTATGAGGCAATATACGCCGTATATGGGCTACTGTGTCCATTAGCTCCTTTATTGCCTTTATACATATTTAAATTTATTATATAACTTGTATGTCATCACCTAGAATATTTTTATCTAATGCAAATATCACCTCTTTTTTACCTCTTTTTTACAACATCTTATCATCAACATACACCATTTACATCTCCCGTTCATTGGGAAGCTTCATATTTTCCTGTCACCAACATCTTACTATTTTATATTTAACTATTATGGTTTTGTTATATCGCTGGTCCATGTTAAACCTTTCTTATTTTTGAACATCTAACCTATTGTATGGCGCTAAATAGCCTAAAAGTGCTGGTGCGCCGTTAAAATTCAAGCAAACAATCAAACATATTTAAATTATTTTTTTATAGGAAACTGTAACCTAAGATGGTATTTATGAAATATGTTTTTCATTTTCAGTTAAGCGCTTCCTTTTGCTTGAACTTCGTGTCATTTACAAATTTTCGAGGCTAAAAATAAAACTATGACGTTAGCAAAGATTACATGGATTCAAGGCAAGTAAACGTGTTATGTTATAAAACAATATAATCATAAATTAGACCTACACCACATTTATCTTTATAATCGAGTTCTTAACATGTATTAGACGATCTTTATCTTCAAAATATCATTTCTGAAGAATGAACCACCTCACCCAAACCCAACTCAACCCCAACCCCTATATATATATATATATATATATATATATATATATATATATATATATATAATCTAATTTAATATTTTGCAAATGAAGGCCAAAAGAGGACAATATAAAGTAAAAGATTTATGAATTGTTGATAATTTTTTATTTCTTTTATGGAAAACAAGATATTTGGCAATATTAGCAAACTGACATAATGGTACGAAATATGTATCAAGTGCGCACATTAGCGTAAAGTCTTGGCAACAATAAATATCAAATTCTTATCGTCAGATGAATGTAATAATAAATATATCTTAGTTGATAAAGGTGTATGTATAATAATTTCAATCAAGAAGGCTGTCACAATTAACACTACACTTATGACAATTAATAGTCTACCTGTCAATATTAACAGATTGCCTGTATCTGTAAAACTAACAATCTACCTGTCAAAATTAACAGTCTTCCTGTTAATATTAACAGTCTACCTGTCAATATTAACAGTATACATGTACTTGTCAAAATTAATAGTCTGCCTTTTATAATTAACAGTCTACCTGTCAATAATAACAGTCCACCTGTTGATTTTTCTCCTGTTATCATCTACATAATCTGCTTTTTTATAATAAAAAAACAGCTCCTCATTCGACTGTCGTACATGCCTGCCTTTTTGAATGACAAAGATATACTTTCCAGATAGGGTGCCTGTTTATAATAATTTCCAGTTGTTTAGCAACATTGCCGTACAAGCGTTTCCCAATTTTTGAACGACAAACGTATCGTTATATAATCGGGTCTAACTGCAAGAAAACATAAACCCCGATCTCCCCAATGTGCTCATGGTTTATATTGGTTGCTATACTTATTACTCCTAAACAATGCATGGACCCAATATATAATGCACCGGCAGATCTGGGTCTTTGCAGTTTGCCCCAACGTATAACGGTGTATAATCAGTATAACGGTGTATACTCAGTAATTTACTGATGTTATTGGCTGTTCTGTGGTTATCAAGGCATTTTCTTGGTTTCTCACCAAAATCAATGGTCAGTATAACTAAAATCGCATAAGTTAAAGAAATTTACTGATTTTGACTCCTTCACATTATATTTTATATCTGAAACTGCCTTAAACACGAGTCCATATGTCTTTATTGATACAAAGGGAAAGCGTACTAAAATATATGTTCTGTCAACGAGCAAGCCACATAATCAGCTCAATGCATGTGCATGCGCCTTGTGATTGTTTCTCTTCTTTAATTTTTTATTATTATTTGCAATTATGCAAAGTAGTCACTAACTAGACTGTTGAATCTACCGATTAACGCTCTGCTAAGCGAATGCGGCTTGCTCTTCCAAAGATCATCTGCTAGTTGGTTTACCGCTTTGTATGTGTTCTGCAAACGAGTAACAAAACAATCGCACGTGTCTTCTTGAATGTTGTGGTGGTATTGTACAGACAGCACAATACTATACAAGATTATACATGCTACATGCACGCGCTTGTACCCGATGTAAACCAATTTATATAATCACGGCTTATGATGGAAATAGTCTGTGTATGGTGTACAATTAGACCATGTCAGTGATGGAAATTACCCGTGTATAACGTGCAACTAGACCATGCCAGTGATGTGAATTGTCGGTATATGACGTGCAACTGACCGTGCCAGTGATGGAAATTGCCCATATAAAACGTACCAGTGATGGAAATTGCCCGTGTATGACAGTGCAAATGACAGTGCCAGTAATGGAAATTGCCTGGGTATGACGTATAACTAGACCATGCCTCGAGATCGTATAAATGACTTTCAGTCTAAGATTGATTTGCCGGACTCAGGCAACAACGGTATTTTAAATGTAAAGTCGTTAGTGATTGGTCAAAGCAAATTATTTAGCTCTAATTTAACTTCAGGATTTTCATGTCAGTACTTTGCGGAGATTTACAGGGAAATATATATATATATATATATATATATATATATATATATATATATATATATATATATATATATATATATATATATATATATATATATATATATATATATATATATATATATAATTTGATCTGAATATAAAGATACTATTCCACAATAAAATTATATCAGTAGCAGAAGTTATACGTTAATAATCAACATTTATTTTCTGGCGCCTTGTAAAGAATATTGGCCGTCGTGCACAAATCAGTATCACATTTGCAACATGGTATGAATAAGTTTAATAAATGTTTAATATTTTCGGTTCTGTTTCCTTTTTACAGGAAAATGAAACTCTAAATAGTTCGCTATACCTTACCATAATCACCAATGTCTACAATATAATTTAATAAATATTCGATATTTTCCAGAATTTTAGGTTAACAGTTATCATTATACCCATTCTGAAGAAAGAAATAAACCCTCCAATTACAAAGGCATTAGTTTTCTACCTGTATTAAGCTAAATATTTCCTTGGATTTTACATGACATTAAAAATAAATAGGTGAACGAAAAGAACAAGCCTATTTTAGGCAGAGCTATTGTACAGAAGGTACAATAGCTCTCTTTACCCCGCAAAAGCAATGACAATAACAAAATGAAGGTGAAACATCTGCAACGCTTCCAAGTAGTGCAAACGCTTAAAATGGTAGTCCCCAATCTGGGCTTCTATCCTAAAAGCCCATTGCCAACTTGTTTAATGTTCCTCCACCCCAACGATATACCTGAAGCCCCACCGAACTCATCCACCCTTGAATATAAATGTAACGATCGTATATTTGTTAATATTCTGCTTCTACTGATGAAGGTGAATTAACAAATCCGTTTCTAAAGACAAATAGCAGGAATATTAACAAAGATACACACGTTTAAATGAATGATGCAGCAACATTACAATAGAATTTCCATCACAGAACGCCTGCTTTTGTACGTTTATGTGATGTGTGCATATGGGTTACGTAACCTATATCCAGAACGTGTTTGCGTTTCTAAAGTATCAAATGTATCTCATATTTTGTGTCTAATATAGCTAATGTTTATTAGCGTTGTCATTCAGTGATCCATATCAGCTCTATTATTCGGTGATGCATGACAGCGTTGTTAATCGATGTCCCATATCAGCCATGTTATCCGGTAATCTATATCCGATTTGTTATTCGGTGATATGTGTCAGCGTTGTATTAGTGATCCGTGTTTTTGTATTCGTGATATAACTTGCCCTGATTACATAATATGTACAAGAAAAATTTACTGCCTGACACATCGCTGTGGTACAAGCAATGCTATGATAATATTCTAGTCCTCAGATGATTTGCTTCTTTGCTTGCCTGGCACATCGCTATGATAAAAACAATGCATTGAATCCTCATAGTCTTTGCTTGACTTACTCAGCGTTATAATAAATATGCGAATATTCAGATTATGTGCTTGCCTCACTCATCTCTATGATACAAACAACGCATTGATAATATTCGAATCCTCGTATTCTTTGCTTGACTCATTCATCGCTTTAATACAAACAACGCATTGATAATAGTCGAGTCCTCGTATTCTTCTGATTCCAATTATTCTCTTAAGCAAATGTATTTCAAAGTCTCAAAATGTTATGATTATTTTCCTCTTAATGATTCTTTCTTAAGATTTCTACATCTCGTTATAAGAAGCCTCCTCCTCCCCCCCCCCCCCCCCCCCCCCCGTTGTACTTCTGTATGTCTTCCTCGCGGTTTATGTGGTTAGTGTGGTCAGACTATTATTGGTCAAAGCCCGTCTATTACCGCCCGGTTAATCACTGTTTTCAGCTAGCCATGGCTAAACCCTGGTTCACAATTGACTGAATTGCTATATGACAACTATAGACGCTATAGGAGATTTTGTTGACACTGTAATTAAATAGTGACTTTTCAGCCAAAACTAATAAAGAATTTGCAGAGTTCTATGATGGGATGCAGCATACCGAACATCCGAGTAACTTCTCAAATCATCAGTTGCTTGTCCAATTTAATCAATATTGACCTGCTCAGTGAGTGTCCAGAAATGCTGTTGAAACCCAGTAGTTAGAAACTCGTATTGGTCAAAGTAATAATTGTAATACGTATAGTATAGTATAGTATAGTATAGTATAGTATAGTATAGTATAGTATAGTATAGTATAGTATAGTATAGTATAGTATAGTATAGTATAGTATAGTATAGTATAGTATAGTATAGTATAGTATAGTATAGTATAGTATAGTATAGTATAGTATAGTACAGTACAGTGTACAGTACAGTACAGTATATATATATATATATATATATATATATATATATATATATACATACATACATACATACATACATACATACATACATACATACATACATACATACATACATACATACATACATACATACATACATACATACATACATACATATGGGCAAATGTCGTTCAAATTCTTTCCTATGTTCTTTTTAATGCATATTATATTTATTTAGTTTCATCGTATCTCTTCTTTTCTTATTATTTCTTGCATGGTTAGATTTTCTACCTGTGTTGTTAATTATACCAATTTGGGGGTTGTATTTTTTATTGATCATTTGCACTGATGAAGTTGCTGTTTCAATCGAGTTTTGGAGAAGAAAAAAAGTTTTTCACGTGTAGTTTATTGTCTTCCATTTATTTCACTGCTGACATTGCATTATCAAGGATCTTTATCTTTCATTTAAGAGAGGATGTTTACTTGAAATGGCTGAATATCGGACATATCTATTAACGAGTGGGCTAAGCCTGAAAATACGTAAGGTTTCTAAACTCGAATTGAAATATCTACAATTCACTGGTAGTAAGCAAATTTTCTTTCAATTAAATGTTATTATTTATCAATGATGTATACAATATTTTCAGTAGTATATTTCTTACCGGATGCAATTGGTTTAACGTTTGTGTTCTGCTGTGCTTTGAGAATATTCGCAGAGAAAATATAAACAGCTAAATAATTATCAGTCCCAATTCAAAGTAAAATGAAAAAAAATATAATTTGCACCTATTTCGATTTAAACTTGATTCTCCATACCTTACGTAATCGTTTAATAATAACTTCGAATTTCTTGGTCTTTCTGTTATTCGTGTATATTGACGGCTAGGAAAAAAAATATTATTTCACTTCTGCCCAAAAAATATCGATATTATATTCTCAGAAAATCCAGTATTTCACGGACTAGCATAAAATAAAATAAACGTTATTTTATTATTTTCTGTTGTTTCGATGAATCAAAATTGTATCATCAAATAAAAACTTTTTGCTGTTGTGCTGTTAATTAATTATATTGCAATTATTACTATTTTTCCTTTGTTTCCTTGACTGGAAAGAAGTCCCAGATACATTATCTTTTAGTTTTAATCTATGTGACTAGTTACAATTGAAACAAGAAACATATGCTTGTAAAAGTGAAAAGCTAGTTATAGTGTTTCTGCTGAGTGAGGTATAGTCAGAGATTAGAACACAAAAGAATGGACAATATCTAAAGGAGAAACACTATCGTAGAGAGATGCTGCACTGAAAGCTAAATTGACCTACTTTAATAGTATTTATCGTACACATTAACACCTATTAAAATTGCTAATGCATGTTCTAGTCGTTTAATGATCATTTCATGTTCTTGACCTGGGTCACTCGGTGGCCAGGTCAGCCGAGGTCACGCATCCCTGTCATGTTCATTAAAGATCAGCAGCAACCTTTGACACTAAGGCTACTATCAGAAACTCTTGAGTTGCTAGTGTAAATTCAGACGGTCTTGGTTGATGATAAATGCTGAAGAAATGTTGAAGGAAATCTAATCATTTTTATTATAAATATTTTACTACGTAAGATAAGCCTGTACGCGCTAGAATACGTGGAAATCGATATATACAAGGGGCAGGGTTGGCACTCGTACATCAACACGAAGATATGGAAAGATGTATAAGATATTCAAGATTTTTGTGAACATTGTACAGTCTCGGCCTGCCCGGGTTTCCATTGCCATTGGATAGCGATGAAAACTGAAATGGGCGGCGTGATCTGGACTGGTTCCATACAAAAGTAAAGCTAAAATTTAGTATGTTTAACTCTGCGCATGTTTCTATCACGAGTGGCACAGCTTGTATTTATTTCACGTAAAAATAGAACAAATGAATAATCATTTTTAAGAGAACAGCTTGAGCAGAAATGGTATGTGTAACAAAGACAAAAGAATAGGATTAAATAACTATAACTATGTGCTATAACATTCTCATTCTAGCCTTCTGGAATTAAATAAAAATGTGATGTCATAATAGACGCAAACATGAGATTCACGTGTGATTAAAACGTGTAATATTCGAAGTACTCAACATGTTCTTGTACGACTAGACAAAGAACATGGGTGTCTTTATAATATAATGAATCATCATCTGTCTTAACCCTTTCCATTTGTGTTTTTCAAAAGATTTACTCTCCCCCATTTTTATTTGATTTTATGATGAACACGGCTGAAAAGTATTTAAATATATGCTCCAGATGCCTCATAAAAATTGGCATAGGAAACGGAAAAACCGAGTTCCTAGTACCAGAGATGTAATGGCGAATGAAGAGTACCAGAGATGTAATGGCGAATGAATAATATCAGAGATATAATGGCGAATGAATAATATCATAGATGTAATGGCGAATGAATAGTTCCAGAGATGCAATAGTACCAGATATGTACTGGCGAATGAATAGTACCAGAGATGTAATGGCAAATGAATAGTACCAGAGATGTAATGGCGAATTAATAGTACCAGAGATGTAATGGCGAATGAATAGTACCATATATGTACTGGCGAATGAATAGTACCAGATATGTACTGGCGAATGAATAGTACCAGAGATGTAATGGCGAATGAATAGTACCAGAGATGTAATGGCGAATGAATAGTACCAGAGATGTAATGAATAGTATCAGAGATGTAATGGCGAATGAATAGTACCAGATATGTACTGGCGAATGAATAGTATCAGAGATGTAATGGCGAATGAATAGTACCAGATATGTACTGGCGAATGAATAGTACCAGAGATGTAATGGCGAATGAATAGTATCAGAGATGTAATGGAAAATGAATAGTATCAGAGATTTAATGGAAAATGAATAGTATCAGAGATTTAATGGTTGGTAAAATCAAAGAGACTGAAATGATATTGCCATGAAGGAAATTAAATCATTGAAGGACCAATCCAGCCGAGAATTGCACTTGGAAAAAATAAAAATAATATTTTAAAAAAGTAGAAAAATACGATCCATATAATTAAACAAGGAAAGTGTACGCCGCACTATTTTTTAAACTTAAAGCTCAGATTTAAGACAAGTAAAGAGGGCATTCACCTTTCTCCTGCCCTTCATCTGATGCTGGTTCTGCAACCAATGATATTTTGAACAACTATTTTATAAGATTAAAGTTTTCTACCTTGAAACGTACATTTTGTTTACATACAAGCAATAAAACATACTTTATAATTACAGTTTATCTTAATTTGGCAATTTGGCAATTTGTACGGTTATTTGGCAATTTGTACCGTTATTTGGCAGTTTTTACCGTTATTTGGCAGTTTTTACTGTTATTTGGCAATTTTTACGGTATTAACAGGTACGGGACATGGTGCGACGTCCAATGTGTAACAGCATAACTAATAGTAACTTTACTCCGCAATACCAATGAACATATTTCAAGGAGAAAATAAAACAATTTTATACAACAACAACTGAATATATTTTGTTGACATAGATTATGATGTCAGGCGGTCCTTAGTGGTTCTATGTTGTATTTTAAGATAAAAAATTCTAATTCATAATCCAATAAAAAAGCCACTGTGGATCATGAGCAGGTCAGACGTGTCTTTATAAACAGAAAACCACCGGGCTGACATAAATTGGAATAATTGGATTAAACAAAAGAACCAGAAGTTATTCAATATATCTTGTAATCATATATACAAAACATAATATTCATTGCACATTTTTAATCCACATTATATACAATACTTGCAGAATTATATATATAGAAACAATCACGCGGTGAAACAAATGTATTACTTAAGCCAAAGGTTATGGTAAAGTTTCATCAACACATTACAAAGACTATGCTTGTCGGGATGATGTCGTATTTCTCTAATTGAGTGACACTTTTATGAAAATGGTTAATATAATGTTAAGCAGTTTCTATTCATACCATTTTATTACTAAGAACTGGTCTTTTATTTCGTATATCAAGCCATTGTCTTCACTGTCATCTTTCGATAGAATGGACACATGGTCCCAGGCAAACCGTTTTATTAATTTGAAAAATAATATAACATAGGCATGGGTTAGAAATCTGTGATATCAAGTCATTTAATCTAGGGTTAGACTTTATACAATGTTCAACAATATAATATTAGATTATATTATTAGCAAAAATAATGTAACGTAAAGTTTGTACTTACACATTTAAATATAAAACCCAATATAACTTTAAATTTCTTTTTAGCTTGACTGTCGATTTAATTTAAAAAGGAACTCACCACTATTCGCATAAATTACGAGTTACGATTTCAAGTTTTTAGTGTCATTCGAAATTAAAATAGTGTATTGGGGGGGGGGGGCGCAGCAGGGGACATATACAAAGCGAAAAACAGTGCATATATTCTCAAAGTCTTTATTCTGGATTTCGAGATTTATGTATCGTACTTTTGTAATCACAAGTACATTCTAATAATGTTTTCAATGTAGAATCAAAATAATGTTATCGAGTGTTTTCTTTGAGATCGTTAAAGTTATTCAAAGTCGTTAAGATTACTGGAATTGATGGGTACTTCGACGCAAAATCGTTTTCATTGTCACATGTAAATTTTCCATTTCAGCACATTGAAATCGACCAGAGTAACTGAGCGAGATTACGATCGGAAGAGGTTAAAGGATAAACTCGACCGCGTCAAGCACGTTTTGTATTCATTGTGCTCCGTTTTTTTTTTAAATTATTGTGCTCTGTTTTGTTATTTATTCATTAATGATTTATTATGTCATAATTATGTTGCTGCAAATTAAATATAAAGAGAAGTAGAATATAAATTACTCTTGTAAATTATGAAACAAATTGTCTTATACAATTAAATAATAAAGGTTGAAATTGCTTATTGAATTACAGTTTTACGCGTCAAAATTTATTTTCTTATTCTTTGTGTACTCTTTAATAGTTTAAAAATGCAAACTCTCTGACAAAAGTGTCAAATTGTACATATTGTATGTAGGCACAAAGGGTAAAATTTGCGATGAAAATGTTCATGCTATCTTTCTCGGTAAAAATAATCGTGAGCTTGGGGAAGGCGACCAGAATCGTATCGGTTATTGAGAAAGTGTGCTTTAATTTTCATTAGCCAGAATCTTATCGGTTAATGTGAAAGTGTGCTTTTTCATCATTATTAAGTCATGAATGTTTAGTACCATATGCCGATAACAAAATAGATAAATTTGGGTTGATATAAAAAAAATGAAAAAGCCTTAATGCAGCTGATGTTTGTTTATTCAAGAACAAATTGCACTGGAATCAAACAATATAAATCAAGGCATATTCCTATTTTTGTCGTTCCATTAGTTTTAATTGCAAATTTCTTGCGCCTGCCATTTATCTCGTTCATGGATATAATTTCTGTTCATGGCTCGTATTAAACGAAATCTGAAAAAAAATATGTTTTCATTAAGTGTCGCCTTTAAGAAAAAAAATTATTCGAGATGCATAGCCTTGACTCGTATGCATTCAGAGATGTACATTTTAAACAATCTTGGTCTTCCGATTGGTAACTAAGTTAATGATGAATTTCAATTCAGTAGATTTTTGGATTAATCTATGGCTATAAAAAATGACAAATAAGAATAACGCTATCAAAGCTCTGTCATTTTTTTCTCGTGTATGAAATAAATTATTCTCACAATACCACTAGTCTCGTGTGTGTGTGTGTGTGTGTGTGTGTGTGTGTGTGTGTGTGTGTGTGTGTGTGTGTGTGTATGTCTCTGAATTAAAATTCACAACAAAAATAGGTTCTGGATAGAATACTCCTAACGTCTCTCTTGCTTTATTAACGCAAATATTCCCAAGACCATAATGAAAATAAAAAAATTGTTTTTATTGACAACAAACGATATATAGGCCCAGATGAAAAATGTTATGTTCGGAATTATTGTTAAGTGACACCGGTCAGAATTGACCACAGAATAATAAATTAACTTATCCTAACCTCAATTCTTGTAAAGCTTCTTCACAATCCATCCTATATCTTAATTCTCTCTCTCTCTCTCTCTCTCTCTCTCTCTCTCTCTCTCTCTCTCTCTCTCTCTCTCTCTCTCTCTCTCTCTCTCTCTCTCTCTCTCTCTCTCTCTCTCTCTCTCTCTCTCTCTCTCTCTCTCTCTCTCTCTCTCCACACACACACATCTGGATACTTGTTGAAGGGTGTCACAAAGAAACGATAGAATGCCGTAAAAATAAGAACAGATCTTGAATAAATATGAAAATAAAGATGTGGGGGCACATATAATAAAAAACATCAAACAAAGATCTGCGATACATGGGTATGTTACACACAAAGACACACAAAGACATCAGCTTAGATGCGATTTTAAAAGGAGTCGAAATGATCTAAAGCAGGTGATATTCTGTCCGTAACGTTATCATAAAGCAAGGCAATCCTCTTTTTAGGTGGATTATAATTAATCCATATTTTACATGTTTATGACCACTTCTGAAAGCAGCCAGCTTTGTAAGTCATATCGAAATGCAATATTGCTTTCTAATAGGAACATTAGACAAGGATTTATCATAATGAGCTATCTTCGATTCAGTTCTAGTAAAACCAAATGCGATGGACACAATAAATAATTTACATTTACCAAAACGGAATAAAAATTTTAATAACTGAACGTAGACGGATTTTTATTTCCATGAAATAGTAGTATATTTTCCAATTAGGAGTTACCGATTTACACATGAAATATAGAATTGTATAGAAAGTTTTAAAGAACATTATTTTGTCATATCTCTCAAAGTTTATTTCCCTCACAGTTTATTAATTTCATACCAAATTTTCAAACAGTTCAAGGATCTAATGAGTCAAAATGTTAGCCAGGACACATCGAATTAAGTGTACAAGGTGTACTCTATTATTCGAATGGAAGTGTAGTAAGCAGGTGAATAATCACTGACAAAGGGACTGAATTTATCGTCTTTGTCGCGCGGCACACTACATGATGCTTGTTGTTCTCAAGCAAAACCTGTCACGTGCTCATGACATGCTTTTACAGAAGAGATAATTTACGTTCATGATAGGTAACTTGGAATGGCTACGTGTAAATTGGAACTAATAAACCTCATCACAGTCCAGTCATTAACATTGCAATATTGAAATGCTTTTATCAACGTCGTTCTTAATTGTCCCAGTGGAGCTTAAATATACCAACTGGATCTAATTCAAGTAGTTTCATTCATTACAGCTGGAAAGATTATCTTGTTACAGCGGTATAAATATTCAATTTACATATCTTAGATCCGTTGTGAATTTAACTCCCCATTCTAAAGAAACTGATTTGGATGTCTTCCCAGGATGCAAAATGTCGGTCAAATAGGGTGAATAACCGTACATTTATTTACATGGTTGACCCACATGTGCTCTTTTAAAAGATTATCAAGGTCAAGTCACTTAATTTTGGGTCAACACCTAATCAGACAGTTACACATGATGGTTAATATCTTATATATATATATATATATATATATATATATATATATATATATATATATATATATATATATATATATATATATGTGTGTGTGTGTGTGTGTGTGTGTGTGTGTATTTTTATTTGATAAATATAAATCTCTCTTTGCTACTACAAGCAAATCTCAGTACACATAAGCGAAGAAACGCCGACTGTTAGCCGGCAAAATGCTAATAAGTCTAACATTTTCTAATCTGTTGTCGAATCGATTTATATTTCAGCTTATCAAATTTATTTAGGGCACACATGTTACACGGTCTGTCGGCGTGCTTTGTTGCATTTTATTGGTTTTGTTTTGCTTTATTTTAAAAATTCATGCAGTCAGTTGACGCTTGGATGCTTTTAACTCGCGGACGATAAATACACAGGTATTATGAATAAATATTTTGGCAGATTGTCCTCGTTTTGTTGACAGGGTCATGTTGTGGTTACATGGGTGACAAAACTACATAAATTGTTATTACCGGTTGTCTAGTGGTATGTTTCACCATGAAGATTACCAGTTATTATTCCTAGTTTTGTTCTTCCGCAGTTTGTGAATGTTTTGATAAAATAACAGGTTACTAGCACACCATGGAAATTTTACTAACGTATGTTTGATATAGGTTGATTATGTTAATCTTTCCTAATTAAAACATACATAATTAAATTAAAGAACGATAATTAAAAGTTTTGATATCACGAAGGCTCGATCACTTTTTTCAATTAAATGATTTTTAGTTTCGGTTAAAAGAATATAGGTAACTTGTAGCAGACATCCGAAGGGAGAATTCAAACCAATTTTACAAGTTAAATTTTGTTCTAAATATAAATCTTCTCTAAGTTGTTGTTTGTATGGCTGGTATTGGATTATTGAAAAAGAGAGTTTTCATTTATAATGCAAAAGTAAGAACATGATACTAGTTTTAAAGACCATGCATTTCAAGAAATTAATTTAGAACATCATTTATTAGAGAAAATTTATCAAATGCAATTACAAAAATATGAATTTAGGAGATTCAGGAGGAGTATTACATTATCAGCACTATCTCATCAACAGTAACGGAAACTATAACAGCGATCTTGATGCCAGTACAAACAGTTATACAGAAAATATGCATAAATTTATATGCAAAGCACAACAATGAATAAGAACTAATTATATAATTGTGCGCAGTTAAAACTATTTGTGTTATTTTCTAAGTTAACATGGGGTTGTCAGTACTAATGCTTCAATTGTAAGAGCGATGGAAAGTGTGTACTGGATTTGATCGCTAATATTTGAATTTTTGGAACATAGTCTAAGAAATGTATCGCATTCTCAATTCCACCGCAAGAACAATACTTATTGTTAGATACGTGATTCGTTTATAAATCGTATCTTAAGTTTCTAATTAGTTTTTTTTTTCTGAGACATTCTATCACCAGCACAGCAGTGACATGGAGTGGTTCTAATTTTTTCGTGGTTCAAATAGACTATCAAATTATGTATTGAATGGTTGTATCTCACTTCAACGGTTCCATATTCGAATTGTTGATGTTAGAAATCATTTAAAGAACAAGGTCGTTGTATACATTGGAGGTCAAAGATCAGATGAAAATTGAATGGAGTAGGTCTCATGTTGTATAAATAAAGGTCGAAT
>JARLTB010000072.1:9540000-9580000 GCA_030141615.1 Unio pictorum | reverse complement strand
GACAAATGTATTTTATTTAAATTAGTTTGTCTCGGATGAAGCCACTTTTGAGAAGAAAAAAAAATTATTTTAACGTCATGGTACTTACCTTAGTTTTAATCAGCCATACAGAAACTAATTAACGTCTTCGTGTCTTTTAGTTTCTATATTAGTTAATACACTGCTGCTACCCCATTCCAGCACTTCATTCATATTTACGAAATTCATTTTCAAGTTTCTAAATATGCTGCTTTTTTCATAAAACAATGCTCGTATATATCCAAATTGTATTTTTATCACCCCTAACGATCGTTCTGAAGCATTTTAAATTAATAAAATGTCCGTCGTTTATTCGCGTTAATAAAAGCTTTTGTTCTTAACTCATTCTAAAGATATAAATGACGTCTGCTTTTGTGTAGCACGACAACGGTGAGATAAATAAAGTGGGGATAAATTAAGAGGAGATAAATAAAGTGGGGATAAATTAAGGGGAGATAAATAAATGGGATATGATATCAGTGTACATAACAAGGGTAGAGTGAATGAGGTAATTTGATAATTAGATTCATAATCAATTTGTTCAATTTAAGTATAATTAAATCTCATAAGCATGCGAGTTCTTTACAATTGCGTGATTATTCTTAAATTATTTATTAAAATCATGGAATCGGGACAAACAACTTTAATAAATGATATTTTCTACTAGTTTCTAAATTCTTAAAAGTTGGTTGTATATTTTGTGCCATGATATTCCGAATAATACATAAACACAAGTTTGTTCAATGAATGTTATTAATTTCATACATATTGTTGCGTTCATGAAGCTTATTATATAAACGATTCACATTTACAACGTCACTATTCCTGTGAAATATGTTCTATAATTGCTTTTATATTTATACATTGTTATGATATCACTTCTTTTAAAAAAATAGGATTTGGTATTGTTTCTATCGTTTTCTCGAACTCTTCATCAATCTCTAGTTCTCCCTTATTATCTTGTTTTCTGTTTTTCTTCCGTCGTTGTTGTTTATCCTGTCTTCATCCAATTTTATTGCATATATGCTTTCTTCGGATATAATCAGAATATAGCAATATGCCGAAACAGAAATGTGCGAATTCCCGCTGATCAACTTCCATTGTTCTCATTTTATCTGTATGGGATGTAAAAACACAAAATTATGAATATTCCAAACTCCACACGTTTCTTAATTCTTACTTTAAGGTTCATATACCCTATACTAAATCGATTAGTCAAACTAAATAGGTAAGAAGACTAAATTGGTTGAAGATATATAATTAAGAACAGTACATGCATAAATGGTTTTCACCTTTTAGTGGAAAGAGTTACATGTGTGCCAACAGTAGAGTGACTTTTGTTTGAACATCAAAAGTGTAAAGTAGTTTTCTATATTTAATTAGTTTTGTTTTGACACTGAAGGCTTAAAGTCGTTTTCTATATGACAGTTTATTTGGACATGAAACGTTTAAAGCGCTTCTCTACATTTAATTAATGGAATTAGTTTGTTTGGATATGGAAAGTTTAAAGTCGTTTTATATATGGAATATTTTTGTTTTGACATGGAAGGTTTAAAGTCGTTTTATATATGGAATTTGTTTGGATATGGAAAGTTTAAAGTCGTTTTATATATGGAGTTTCTTTGGATATGGAAAGTTTAAAGTCGTTTTATATATCGAATATTTTTGTTTTGACATGGAAGGTTTAAAGTTGTTTTCTAAATACAGTTAATTCAAGAGTTGAAACAGTGAAACGTCTTATACTGACTACTTGTCCAATAGGTAAATTTAATATACCGGACACTTTATCAGCAGTACAAATGAAGTATTGTCATTTGATACTTTTTGTTGTTGCACGTTGCAACTGAAGTTAGCTGCACTGCAGAGGGATTTCCCTGCAGAGGGATTTCCCTGCAGAGTACATCAAATTGTGGCGCCACTTTAATTGTGGAAGTGCAGGAAATTCTAAAATGTTAAATGTGATAAATTACTGAAATCATTTGCGTTGTTTGAAGAAGAGGCACCAAATCGAAAGACAGTTGTCACTATCTTGTATATACTAATCACATAACAGCGTTTTCTTTGACAACTTAAAAATATGTCATAAAATTCAACTTCCGTATACGAATAAGAATTTGTTGTTTGAGAGGAGAAATTGATGAACGTATCATTATTTAATTATTTAAACGAGTTTTGTCTCATTTTAAATGCGTCTCCTAATTTAGTATACGGATGATTAATTCCTTTTCAAACAATTTCTAATTCGTGTTCGTTTAAATTAGACCTATATATGCCAGTTACGATGATTAATCAATCAATATCTCACTGAAATAAGTTAATACGTTTTAATTTGTGTTTGGAAGTGTTTTTTCTCTACCTTTTCTATGTTAAAACAAAGCTAGGAGTGGTGTTAGTTCATAAGACGTACGTTTCCTTTCCATATTACAAACGCAATTAGTTCAGTTTTTCTGCGCAAATTAGACGCTATTATAAAAAATGCAACCCTGTTTAACATCTTAGTAATACTTTTGAAATGAGCGAGTGTGGTGGCATAAGTTGTGAGAAAATCAGCATGACCCCGAATACTGAAGGATTTCTAGATGTGCTGTCAATGATAATCGGACGAAGTCGAGAAAAACCTCTTGCCAGCTAATAGTACGGATTATTTATTAGACGAATTGTCAGAGTTTGCCAACAAAATAAATGGCGATACTCCACAGGATAGATTATTCCAATGGCTGTCACAATGGCACTTACTGTGCAAACAAGTCGCGCGAAAGGTCAATAACGTTTCAAGAGTTAATTACCAATCCAGATGTTCAAATTATAGTAGCAAAAAAACCCAGGTCCCCATAGTTTTCTAATATTTACGTATTCCTTTACAGTGGCTATTAAACTAAAAATTAATATATGCATGTGATGGTTCGAGGTGAGTTTTTAAAACGAATTGCTCTGAAACAGGGGTACGCAACTCCCGGCCCGCGAATGTGTTCTGTCCTGCCTTGAAGGCAAATAAAAGCAGAAATCTACCCCGTGAACAGTAATTACATTAAATAAATTAGTGTTTGCGGCTCTCGAGTGATCTTAGAAAATGCAGTCTGGCCCTTGGCCAAAAAGGTTGTACAACCCTGCTCCAACACAAACAACGCTGAAAAATATAGGAGGAAATAATGGTTGATATAATTTAAAACACAGATTGATAAAGAAATTAACAAATAAAATCTGTGTATTCAACCATGGTTCAAACTGGAGAAAATAATATTGTTAATAAAAAATAATATACATAGGAAAGAACATTTAATTAGCCCTAATCGAATTTATGTGTCCATATTAAGAAATATTATTATACTGAATTAATTGCCAACCCACGTAATTCGTTCTACTTCATAAGATTGATACAAGAATTATGCAAATAAATATAACATCAAAAGAACCTTCAATACAAATGTAAATAGAAATGTAAATTAAATGCAATAATAATAATAATAATAATAATAATAATAATAATAATAATAATAATAATAATAATAATAATAATAAAATATTCGTCGTTTTCTGCCCATCCAATATCTACACATGCACATTTTATATTAGATATGCATATACAAATAAAAAAAACAAATACGTTCATAACCGGTAAAGACAAGGGAAAAGGCTGAAGATTTCCAGAGTTGATTCAACACCTGATATTTTTTTCTTCTTCCATGGTTGATAGTTGACTCGGTTCTCATCGGATATCATACATTACACGAAAGGCAATCTTCCCGATGGTAACAATTCATTTCATATTCCAGGCAAATCAATACTCGAACACATTTGATTGCAACATATTCCCCCACTCTTTCCGAATTCATCGTATTTGATGATTAGGCGTGTTCTTCAGTACACTGGGACCCTGGCCATGTTTGTTGTTGTTGGCCAAAGGAGAGATAGACACTGAATCCCGTCAACATTGTTCACAAAGACTCTGATGCATTGCAAAACTAAATCTGTCAACAAAGCGAACAGTTTGTCATTTGTTTTTTAACAATACTTTGCAGTATTGGGGCATTGACAAAAATTGACAATGCTGGTTCTATGCTATTTACACATAGACATATTATATCCAAATCAATTATCACCAATTGTAGCTAAAATGCAGTGTATATCATACGTGTTTGAAGTGTATACATATGAACTTTCATACGTATTTAAAGGGTATGTGTGCCATATAATCTATCATACGTGTTTTAATTGTATGTGTGCTATATAATCTATCATACGTGTTTTAATTGTATGTGTGCCATATAATCTATCATACGTGTTTTAATTGTATGTGTGCCATATAATCTATCATACGTGTTTTAATTGTATGTGTGCCATATAATCTATCATACGTGTTTTAATTGTATGTGTGCCATATAATCTATCATACGTGTTTTAATTGTATGTGTGCTATATAATCTATCATACGTGTTTTAATTGTATGTGTGCTATATAATCTATCATACGTGTTTTAATTGTATGTGTGCCATATAATCTATCACACGTGTTTTAATTGTATGTGTGCTATATAATCTATCACACGTGTTTTAATTGTATGTGTGCCATATAATCTATCACACGTGTTTTAATTGTATGTGTGCCATATAATCTAACACACGTGTTTTAATTGTATGTGTGCCATATAATCTATCACACGTGTTTTAATTGTATGTGTGCTATATAATCTATCATACGTGTTTTAATTGTATGTGTGCCATATAATCTATCATACGTGTTTTAATTGTATGTGTGCCATATAATCTATCATACGTGTTTTAATTGTATGTGTGCCATATAATCTATCATACGTGTTTTAATTGTATGTGTGCTATATAATCTCTCATACGTGTTTTATTTGTATGTGTGCCATATAATCTATCATACGTGTTTTAATTGTATGTGTGCCATATAATCTATCATACGTGTTTTAATTGTATGTGTGCCATATAATCTATCATACGTGTTTTAATTGTATGTGTGCCATATAATCTATCATACGTGTTTTAATTGTATGTGTGCTATATAATCTATCATACGTGTTTTAATTGTATGTGTGCTATATAATCTATCATACGTGTTTTAATTGTATGTGTGCCATATAATCTATCATACGTGTTTTAATTGTATGTGTGCTATATAATCTATCACACGTGTTTTAATTGTATGTGTGCCATATCATACGTGTTTTAATTGTATGTGTGCCATATAATCTATCACACGTGTTTTAATTGTATGTGTGCTATATAATCTATCACACGTGTTTTAATTGTATGTGTGCTATATAATCTATCATACGTGTTTTAATTGTATGTGTGCTATATAATCTATCATACGTGTTTTAATTGTATGTATACTATATAATCTATCATATATTTAATTTGCATATATTGTTAGGTTGTTGTTTATTCAGTATGTGCTGTGTGTTATATATATTTAATTTGCATATTTTGTTTGTTTGTTGTTTATTTGGTATTGGCTGTGTGTTATGCATCTTTAATTTGCATATATTGTTAGTTTTTTTTAGTATATGCTGTGTGCTATGAATATTTAATTTGCATATATTGTTAGGTTGTTGTTTATTCAGTATATGCTGTGTGTTATGTAATGTTAAATTTTATAGCAGACCTTGTCCAAACTGAAGTTCATTTTCAACCTGACCGGATTCACTGATTTTGGTTTTGCAAACAGTGTTTTTTCAATCTGAGTCCGAAACATTGAAAATTCCCTATTCTAATGTTATCGACTTGCTTATCGTTTACCATAATCTTCATTTATGATTTGAATAGCAAGACCTTCTCTACTTATAGCTTGAATTGTTCTGAAAATGAATACAGACCATGTATAAATATTGCTTAGAGTGTTCTAGAAATGAACATATGTCTTGTCTATTTATATCTTGGATCGTCCTGGAAATGAATACAGACATTGTCTAATTATAGTTTGGATTGCTTTGGATTTGAAAACAGACCATGTCTAAAAATAATTTGGATTGTTCTGGGAATGAACACAGACCTTCACTAGATAAAAAAAATATAATTTAGCTTATCAGCGAATTATTCATTTGTTCTGTAAGATACTGAGGCAGAATCATTGTTATTCTTCTCTGCAAAAACACAGCGCTCTATAATATTCTTGGAAACAGAAATTAGCTATTAATTATAGTGAATTCATTCAGGAACTTTTCTTATTGTGATTCAACAAAAGAATGTTTGCACATCATTACAATTCAGGTCATTGGTACTTTAGCGCATTAGAGACTACAGGAACATCAACACCTTCAGGTCATTGTTACGTTAGCGCATTATAGACTACAGGCACATCAACACCTTCAGCGTTGCAAATTAGTTGGAATACCGCTAATGATTTTGAAAATTTGATTTATTATGACTCGTGTTGTTAATTATAAGGCTATTTGGGAGTTAATTTATCATACGTTAGGTTCCTTTTTGCATTTTTACTTGTATGTTAGGGACATAAATTATATGTTGAATTTTATAAAGTTTGTTGATTTTTTTTTCTTTCTGTGATGCAAACGGAACAGATAGGAAAACACTTGTTCGGCAAAGAGAACATATAGAACGACACCTATTTAGCAAAGCTAACAGAGTGAAATGCATCTGTAAGTCAAAGGCAACCTACAGTATGGTCAATTAGTAATTCTGCCTCTAAAACTGACCAAGGAATATAAAGAGGACTTCGTGCATTCTTAAATCACTAAGCGACGAAGTTTATTATGTACGTCTTTGTATAAAACTAATTTCAGAATTCTGGACACCGCTCCTGTGGCCTGAGTGGTTAGAGTGTCCGACTCAGATGCGTTTCGGGTTCCATCACCGGTCGAGTCATACCAATGAATTACAAAAATGGTACTGGCAGCTGCTTCGCTTGGAGCTCAGCATTAAGAGGTTAGTGTTTTGACTGGCCGGCCTGGTGTCAGGATAAAATTACCGGGTGTGGCTTGATGCTATATGTCTGCGGCATGATGCCCCAGTGTTGGACATATCTATAAATTGCCTCAATGCAGACAGCGATATGACTGAAACGTTTTAAAGCTACGTTAAAAAATCCAAATCACACATACACACACGTACATAACACTCTGAATGCTGAAAAATTTGCCACAGCCGATTTTAGTATACTCCTATCATAAAAAGCTAAACAAGAATGAAAAAAGTTCGAAAGTTTAGGAGTCCATTTCAGAACAGTATTGCTTGGAACCAGCTAAGTAAACTAAAGTATTCTGTTAGAAAACCAACAACAAAAATATTAGTATCTATTGGATGGTAACTATAACTAAAACAGATTAGAGGTGGCGATTGGTACAGCTCGTTTACGGAAATGGTGTGAGGCGTTTCGTGTAGTTTATTAACTTGGAAAATAAATTTAGGGAAGGAACGTTGAGAGTCTGCGTGTAACTGATTAACTTATAAACCAAATTTTATAAAATTACGATGAGACCTTTCGTTTAAATGTTTTAAATTTGAAACCAAATATGAAGGTATAATTGTTGGTTTATCGTTTGATCAAGAAAGAGTGTTTTGGTGTTCTTGACATTCTAAATACATTTAATTTAACCAGATTTCATCCCATTTTCGTATGTAATCAGCCTTCCATGGTTACACTGACTGGCTAACAAAAATTGAACAAATGACAATAACGTTAAGTGTAAACTATCTATATTTCTGAAGTTAACAAATCGTTACTCATCCAATGATATCAAATTGATATCTTAAATATCCTGTCTGCCGTATATTTAGATTCGATGGACTAAGTGATCGCTAATAATCCGTATTTTGCGATCTTCAATAATGTTAGTAAGTACAAGCGCATTCAGTTTCATCTCTGGTTACAGCCTTCACGGCTTGCATGTATAACACGGTGCTTTTGTTTTGAAATAGTACATGTAGACATTAGAACATGTTAGAGTTATGTCTACAAAGGTGCCTGAAGAGAAAAGTGCAATAAGACATATGTCAGATATGAAAGAAACAATGGTTACAAAGATCAACGTCACTGTTATATATGACATAAAAGGTCGCTTACTTTAATGAGGAAAAATCAAGTTGCATTTAAGACTTTCAAATACTGGATTTTGTTTCTTAGAAACCATAAGCTTCGCGAAATCCTCAAAGATTGTTTTGCAAGTATATTGTTCATTTATTGATCGCCCAAAAATGATCGAGAGTAGAGAAACCTATTACTTAGTTTTTATTTATTTTTATTTTCGTAAAGTGTGCGTGCTTTTTATGCGTTTGTAGTGAAATGTACATTTATTTTTCATACATTTAATGATCAAAGGAATATGTTAAAATGTATGTTTTATCAAATTACAATAATCTATTTTGATTAAGTGAAAAGTATATAACACTGTTAATGTACTGAACAATTAAAGTGGCAAAGAAATACTTTATCCGCTTATAAAATTGCAGTTAAGATAAAGATAAAGTTTTGAAGTTTGACTTAAATACCTCAATTAATTTAGCGTTATACTGGGTTGTGAAATTATCAATAGATTGTCATCGCTTTTCTCCGTGACTACGGTTATTATCCCTTAGATTGGTCATACCTCATACCTCACCTGCCTTTGTATAAACCTTATTCGGTGTTGGGGGTTCATCTTAAAAGTGGGCCTTTAATTCCCCACCAGACATGGGAAAATGCATGTCATGACCCCGAACTCTTGTCAAGATCTTTGACCTACCTGCCATAGTGTGACCTCCTTAAAATAATGGAGGAATACATAGCGACCGACGGCTAATGTCATATCGTAAGTTACCTTCCTACAATGACACTCAATCACTGAAACTTTAAAGTGCTTAATGGTGACTACTTGGTAATCGAAACAACTGCGAGTTCGGCATAGCTTCAATGAGTTTTCCATTGCTTTACTGCATTGACTGAAGAGCTCAATTGTTGACAATGTCGATTCTCTGTCCTTAAATCTGACAATGAAGAGTATTGATTTCAGTTAAATCCCGCTAAAAGGTTGGCTCGGCCTCTGACGATTTATATCTTAATTTTTAAATCTTAATTACTGTCTCGCTGGTCTATAACTTGTATATTGTATAAATTATTATTAATGTTTGAAAAATATTTATTTTCATTCAATGTAAATTGTCGTTAATTTGAAGTGGAAACCGAAAATTAAACGATAATCATAGTATTGATTATTGATTTTTTTTTTTTGCAAGTTAAGATCAATCAAAAGCAAAATGTCATGTAAGAGAGGAAATGGCGAACTACTTTATCTAATTTCGTGTTGATTCGAGAAGTCCAAATGGGACAAAGTCAGATATAACTTCAGTTTCTAAAGAATGATACATTTTTATGTACGCTTCCTGCATTTAAATGTATAAAGGCGCATCCGTGTACCAAAGTATTGCTTTCAGTTTGTGTCGAATGGATCTAGCGATAAAGTTCCTGTGCCTTTTTCTTCTATTACCTCTATATATGTTTACAATAATTCATCAGTGTCCGAACATGATAGAAGAAGAAGAAGAAGAAGAAGAAGAAGAAGAAGAAGAAGAAGAAGAAGAAGAAGAAGAAGAAGAAGAAGAAGAAGAAGAAGATGATGATGATGATGATGATAATGATGAGCACTGAATTCATATTATACAATTAATGTTTTTCAACAGAGATATTAAAATATGAAGGAAGTATGGGTAAATTTATTTGTTAAAACCGGAGATGCATATGTATAAACGCAGTACCACGTAAGATTTTGAATACAACTGGCCTAATTTATTTTCTTTCTAATATAGAAACGTTGTATATATTGCATTCATTTAAATATTAGAAAAATGTAGAAATTAAACACGCAAAATAAATTTTTGAAGTATTCAGGAATTTAAAAAAGTGTAAATAAATATTTACAACGGAAATGCCCTTCAAGCGAATAAAAATATATATCACTATCATCGTTGTCGTCATCGTAGTTTTCGTAAATACCTTGGACATTATCATCATCGTCTGGATATAAAGAAAAGAACATAATAGAAAAGCAAAGAACTGACCAAATAAGCTTAAAAAATTCATCTCAGAAGAAAAAGACAAAGACAGCTGTAAAGAGCCAATGTAAAACGAAGACAATGATGACTCAGAGTAAGTCACAGTGAGCGGTTCTTAAAGTAGCACACAAAGTAAAACTGTCCGAACGGTTCTAAATAAATAATGAGTCAGACAGTCATATGCATTGAATTTTATATTTATTATAATGATAGACTGAATCATGACCCAATTAGAAAGAGTACACGACAACGAGTGGGATTTGACAAGCTATTTTTAATGTCAATATATCTAGACTATGGTAAAGACAACAACTATGCTATCATCAATAACCAATTCTTTTTCATGTGACTAAAACATTGTGAAACAGTGGCGCTCGCAGAATGTTTTTTGTTTTCTTGGGGGGGGGGATGAGTGTAGTGGTCAGCTAATTAGCATATCTCGATGTGAATTCCAGTGTGAGGGAGCAAGTGCCCCACTTGACCCTATGTGCTCACGCCCATACCTTGTCACTTTTTAAACCTCTGAAATAACGATGGGTCAAATCTACTGCCAAAAATACTTTTCCAGCTAGGCAAAACAAAATTAATAAAACATTTCATAACAGATAATAATTGAATACATAAACATATTGTTTGTGTGAGTTTCCAGATTTCGTCATTAATACGTCTCTGAAGAAAAATTTACTCTCTCCCTCTCTCCCCGCTCCCCGCTCCCCACTTCCCCCACCCATCTCTCTCTCTCTCTCTCTCTCTCTCTCTCTCTCTCTCTCTCTCTCTCTCTCTCTCTCTCTCTCTCTCTCTCTCTCTCTCTCATGTTACGTTTGCCTGCCTAATTGTTTAATGTTTGGTCTAAGTCTTCAAGAACTTCTCAAAATGTTCTGAGCGTAAACTTCTAAGCGGTTTTGTTCCAATATTTGTTTTTTGCTGCTCTCGTCGGTTCATTACGCACACTGATGTTTATTTCTTCAGTCGTATTTGGTTGAGTTAAAACCCCTTTTGGTTTAAAATATGTTGTAAAATGTTTAAAAACTTTGTTTAAATCGTATTAGGTTCGCATTAAACCCTTTGTTTAAAACAGGTGTCAGATTGGGTTTAAACCATTTGCTTTAAATGTATTATGTTGGATTTTAACCCTTTGTTTTAAAATATATTAGGTTGGGCTGGAACCCTCTGTTTTTAAAATGTATTAGGTTGGGTTTGAACCCTTTGTTTTAAAATGTATTAGGTTGGTTTTGAACGCTTTGTATTAAAATGTATTAGGTTGGGTTTGAATCGTTTGTTTTAAAATATATTAGGCTAGATTTGAACCGTTTGTTTTAAAATGTATTAGGTTGGTTTTGAAAGCTTTGTTTTAAAATGTATTCGGTTGGGTTTGAACAATTTGTTTTAAAATGCATTAGGCTGGGTTTGAACGCTTTGTTTTAAAATGTATTAGGATGGGTTTTAACCCTTTGTTTTAAAATGTGATAGGTTGGGTTTGAACCCTTTGTTTTAAAATGTAATAGGTTGGGTTTAAACCCTTTGTTTTAAAATGTATTATTTTGAGTTTTAATACTTTTTTAATACTTAAAACGGTATTAGGTTTGGTTTGAACCCGTTTTTTTTATAATGTATTAGGTTGGGTTTAACCCTTTTGCTTTTAATTGCGTTGAAATTCAATGATTTGTAATATTTGTTTATTGTTATTCATAACGTTACTAAGTCATTTGTGTCGCTTATTCTTTATTGTATTGTATTTTATTTACAATAACGGTCAATGTGGTCAAGACTCTTTAATTATCGCCCACAGAATCACTCTTATCGGCCCCAAATGGCCAATGTCTAACCACAGCACCGGGTAAATCGCTTCAGAACAATTACGAACGCCATGGGAGATATTGTTGACACAATAATTGAAAGATGACTACTCCCCGAAAAATAATTGATGCTTCGCGGAAATTCACTCGAATGCTGGAAGCTCCGAAATATTTTCTTGTATTGCCCATTACTTGCCCAAACAAGTACCCTGTAGGTGAGACTGGTACGCCTTGTATCCGTTTCAGTCAGTAACTGAATTGGTAATATTGCATGCTTGCAGATATTTTTGGATTTAAAATCTTGGCATATCAATTTTTCAAGAAATCCATGTACTATCGAAATTGAAATATCGCTTATTAAACATTACGACACATACTGGATCGAAGCGATTGTAAACCAATCGTTTAGTTTCCACAAGATCTCCACAATAATAAATATTCTATAGAACTTACATTCTTATGTACAATAATATAGCCTTAATGACTTAGGATAATACAAACTATATCAAAAGAGAAAGTACATTCTATTTCATCTTGGATGCATTAATCTGTATAATCCATCTAATTATTTTCTGAAGAAAATATATTACGGAGAACTGATTTCTGGAAAGGATGTCATGTATTAATAGTTATCAAATTCAATATATGCATTAACATTCATAATGACTGTTTTATCCCTATGCGTCCGTTTTATTTTCTTGACCTGGGTTACTCATTGACCAGGTCAAATAAGGTCAACCATACCTGTCATGTTTCAACAAGTGACCAGGGACCTTTTGACACCGCGCTGCTATCACAAGCTTAAAAATGACGCGTTTTTGTCTAGGCAGGATCTGGTGTTTAGGAATGGCTTGAATAATGTCTTCGAAATTTGGTCATATTTCAGATCTTTTGTTATCTTCTTCAACTGCATCAGGGCTAATATTAAAAGGTGATGTTTGGATCCAAACAGCGAGTTCGGAAAATGCAATAAACATACACACAATACTAGAAAAATGTAAAATCGTAAAAAATTGTATTTCTTTATCATGTAGTATTTTTTGTCAATCATAGCGTAATGAATATGTTACAACAAAAGAAGATCCTGTCTAAATGCTTGGGAAATAGTTATTAAACAAGAAAAGTAAATTATGCTTTTATAGATATCAGCCTTTGTTTATTATTGCATATGCAAATGGACAGAAAACAAAAGTGTTGCAACATATACTAGTCAATATGTGTGTATGTGTGTGTGTGTGTGTGTGTGTGTGTGTGTGTGTGTGATTTGTATTTTAAATGTAGCTTTAACGATTTTTTAGTAATATTGCTACCACGTCTGCAGTGTGACCATTTATGAATGATGTCTAACACCTGTGCATCATGCAGCAGACATGTACCATGATGTCCCACCCAGTCACGTTACCCTGACACCAGGTATCCTCATGTTAACCTCGTAATGCTGAGCGCCAGGCGAGGCGGCTATTAGCTATATGCATATAAATCGAATGGCATGACTCCGCCAGGTTTCGAGCACACATTGGAGGCGGACTTTCTAACCACTTAGTCAAGGGTAAAATATGTAATTGCTGACATTTATCTGTACGGAATTTATTAACTACTTTATAGACAACATATACAACTTTGTATTACACTTCAAAACAACTTTCAAATCAGAGAAACACAGCTTGATTTATATCATGGCTTGAATAAAATAGAATGAAAATATCGTTTTTAAATGTGTACACCTGTTGAGTTACGTCAATGAATTAAAATTAAATAAGGATAGATTATTGAGAGCCATCAAAACACTGAATGTATTTATTATTCTATCTTCAAATATAGTTAGTAATTTAATTTTAGTGGTATTCTAGATAAGGTCCAATGAATATTGATATGCATGACATCGGGAACGTATTATTGTGCATTTCGAGACCCCTTACAGAAGAAAAACAAACAAATTTAATCAAACAAATTAATTATGATAATTTCTTTTCAACTTAAGTTGTATCAACAGGATTTACTATAGGTTTCTATTTTGGTTTTATTTCATCATCAGAACGAGTGGTTAAAAGATCGCAATGTCCACAACTGATTGCATCACCGTCCTATCGACCATGTTCCAACGTGTTACATTTCCTATAATCATTCTATTCCGAGTACCTTATTCTTCGTGGACTCTCTAGTCCTTTACCTAAACTCGTCACTTTTTTTAAGGATTTCTGTCAACGGACTGCCGAGTCTGGTTCTTTCTTGGAAAACTGTTTATTTAATGTGTTAACGTTAAAACTTGTGCATCCAGCACAAAACCCTGTCTTTCGCACAAGACAGACTCATGGTACTTTTCTTGCTTAACGAAGAAGGCGTTTTTTTTTTCCAAGGCTTCCTCGGAGTCAAACTAATCTCTCTCAGCAAATTTCGTGCATTAGAATTTCCATTAAGGTTGTCACATTAAATTCATATTACATCCAAGGTGTACGCCTTATTTTCACACTGGTCAATCATAAACTGGTTTCCACAAAAAACCCTAAGACACTCATTTGTTTTCTTAGCCTGAATCTCTGAACTACGTATTGTAACGTTTTTTGTAACGTATTGTAACGTTTTTTTGTTGTTGAAGAATTACTATTTGACACAGATCAAATGTTCTGCTGTCTCTCTTTCAAACCCGTGCTAAGATATCTGGTCAATTTAATTGAGTCGGAACACTTGCTCCTTTGAAGGTTAAGACTGATATGGAAAATAATTAGGAATAAAGGTCAAAGTGACCCTTCACAAAGACATCCCCGGTCTAAATGTGATAAAAATCTCACTGCTCATGTTTTTCAACTTATAGGTTCAATGCTTTATCGAAATTCGATATATCACACCAAAATTAATACTGAACACTTTGTAGTTCTACTGAATAATGTTTGAATAAACGAATCCACCTAAATAAAAACTTACTTAACCAATAAGAGCGATTCTGCTTCAAATGTTACGGCAAAAATGAGTATTTTCTAGATAAATAAGAATAGATATCCCTCTACATGACATAGGTCATACTTACCATTTTCTGGAAATATACTGTTACGTGATGGAATTTTCCACTATAAAAGTTTATATTGTTAGAATCAAACTGTATATGTATGCATGTACATGGCTGTACATTGTAGTGAGTATCATTATTTGAAACTGTGTGATTGCATAGGTTCTGTTTTAAGGTATTACGAAACCAAAATTGATACTTACGTGCGTGTTGACAGTTACTAATCATAAACAAATTAGTACTTTTCAATTCCTCTCAGATGCCACCTCACAGACCTGTCCAATGGAAAAAAATCCCGTAACTTGTAAGCATACTTACTAGTAATTTTATTTTTAGAAAACTGTCAATGCGTACTTAAGCATCTGTTTATAGATCGTATACAATTTTACGTTCATAATATCTAAACAAAAATGGAACCTTACACACATAAGAAATTTAACTAATCACCACAATTTACAGCCATGAAGTATTGATACAAAATCTATAGAAATACAAATCACCTCCACTCAGAGGAAAAATACGGATGCATGCGATGAAGCATTCGTTTTCTATATGAATCAAATACGGAATTGATCATGACACTGAAATTACACAGGAAGATGTATAATGAATGAAGATTGAAGCCATAGTTTTCTTTCTTTTCAACAATAATGAAATAAAGAATTAGCAATTTAAGAGGAACTTAAAACATTATGAACTGAATCCAAAATAATCCTCAAAAATTATATTAAACTCCCCCCAAAAAATGAAATGTTTCGAATAATTTTCAGATCTAAGAATATGCTGGTCCACCAACAGTCCTGACGTATCAAAATGTTGTCTAGAAATCCTTTTGAATAATTCACAAGTTCTGTGTCTCTTGCTCTTTTTTTCAAAATCCTCTTCGGACATCTCTTATGATTGTTTTAACGATAAAAAGATGATTTTATTATATATATATATATATATATATATATATATATATATATATATATATATATATATATATATATATATATATATATATATATATATATATATATATATATATATATATATATATATATATATATATATATATATATATATATATATATATATATATATATATATATATATATATATATATATTATAAGCTAGATGGTATCTTAGTTAAACCAAAATGGTCTTGGTTGCTCAATGCAGTGTACCATGTTTGTTAAGTGTGTAAACAAGGCTTCCCGATTTGACTGATATGTTAGGACTCCCGATTTGACTGATATGTTAGGACTCCCTAAACTTACTTCCAGTGGCTATCACCAATAAACGTTATATGCTTGTCGGTCTTTTGCCTTTCTGTCGGTTGCACATCAGTGACTTCAAAGATAATGAATGGATAATCCATCTATTTAACGTCGTAGTGGGTTGACCAGACTGTCATTTCTACACCAATATAGTATCTATGTGTTCCTATTTAAAATGTATCATAGATATTCTACTTTGCAAGCAGTGTATTCGATTACCCTTTGAAAATCACAGGCTTGAAACAGCCACACTTTGCAAAAGAAAAAGGGATAAAACGCTTCGCAACATGCTCTGTGTTAATGGTTACACCCTTTTGTAAAATTCTTGGTTAGGATCTTCTTTGTTAACAATGTTGGTCTCAGTAGCAAATCTTACCGATGTTTGTAAATAATTACATCCACACGTTATCTTGCGTGAACGTTCCCATGATATACAAAGCTTCGAATATTTCAACTACAAACATTAAACAACCCTCATGTTTTGTATCTAATTCTAAACCATAAATGAAACATAATCACATATACACTGAGATAAGACGCACTATAGCCGTAGCTAGTGCATTTCCTATTTAATATAAACAATTTTATTTAATTGTGATTTGGAGATATTTGCAAAATATACGCAATCTTTATTGTCAGCTACGTGTAGATATGGAGGCTGTATGTCACATTTATGGAGAAGACAAAATTATGTGACTGTTCTCTATGGTCGAGTTATTAACAAATATGCGTTTTTCTGATTCACGTATATTAATTGATCAAGTTGTCCTCTATAGCTGTCTCTCCATCACAAGCCTCTTCAAACGTTTTAACAAACATAATACCTGTAAAACCAGGTCACGAGCATGTGAACTGGTCTTGCACACGCGTTGGACAGTGGTGGTTTTACAAATGCAGCGGAACATGAACAATCTTGAGCCTCTCAAAGTCATCCATCATTCCTGCAGTATATTACTCTATTAATGGGACCACTTCACACGTCATGTCAAGGCGACCGTTCTCACGATCGGGGTAATTGCAGGTGCGCCGTCACATGTTAAAGTTTGATGAATCTGAACAGTAATCGTCTACTTGTCAAGTACCGGAAGAGTGAATGGGTTAGATCAATGATTAAGTGTTGCATTTCAAAAATCATATAAAAGTATCAATATTGTGTTACTTCCTCATAATTATTTGAATTCAAAATATTGAGGTAATCATTGTTTTTTCGTCATGTTGTCGACACAGCAGATATTTTACGGATGTTTATACTAGCTTAATTGTAGGAATATAGGAATAGTGCATGTGACAATTTCATAATGGGCTGATTTTGGAAACATTCACTTTGCACTATTAACCCGATTCTTTTGAGTTTGGGTTTGCCCCTCTCACCGAAGACAAGGCTTTGCTCTCACCCCAAAAATGTCCTCGGATGTCGTCCTGTTCTAAAGTCTTTATTTTTGTCTTTCTGTGCTTTGATTTTATTTGTCTTATTGTTTGTTACTGAATTAATATCAGGTTCGAGTATACAACAGAATATATGATATGTTTTATCAAAGAATAAAACTTCACAAAATTTATTTCAAAGTGTCAATGGCTATGTTCCAAACGTCATCATTTGGAAAGGGTCAAGCAAACAATCCGTTAGAAACACTTGGCTTGTCCTGTGCGCTGTAATACTAGGTCAAATTTAACATGCAACCATTTAACTAACAACAAAACACATGGCGAAAAATTGGAATGTTAATCACAAATATAAAATATGTGCAACAACGTATATAATTAAGCTAGAATGGGTAATCAAACCATGCTTAACTTTAAACAAAGAATGACATTAACATTGTTTTCTGTTGTCTGTTGGGGAATGGAGGTGTTCGTTTTATCATTTATCTTAACCGATACATTACCAAGGATCAAAGTACAAAGGCAAAACGTAACTGGTTTTTTGTATTATACGTTTGGAAGTGACACATTGGAAACTTTGTGTATATTTGGCGAAGATTCACACATAATACTAGTTATAAAGTTATTTGTGAACATGCGTAGGCCATTCTCTGTGCCAAATATTAACAAACTAGAATATTCAGACCAAGTTTTTTTGGATACAATGGTGGAACCATAAACATAGAAATGAGCTTGATCGACACGAAACACTTTTTCCTTTGTCGTGGATGTATAGCTAGCTGCGTATTAAAGATGAAAACCGCTCATGGCACGTTGATCGAACAGCAAGATAACGACAGCCAACGTTATCGTATGTGACTGCGGACTTTACTTCAGAAATTAGACCCTTACAACAACAACATCCATGAGCATAATTTGTCACTGCTGTAATTACATCGGAAATTAGGATCTTAAAACCAATAGCCTATAGTATGTTCTATGACTGCAGAAATTACAATCAAAACTGGACTCTTAAAACAACAGCAGCAAATAGTATGGTACGTGACTGGAGACAGTACATCTGACACTGGATCCTTAAAACAACAGCAGCCAACAGTATGGTCCGTGCCTGCCGAAATTGGACGAGAAAAGTGGACCTTAAAAACTGAACAAATCGTGCCTTAAACTGCATCTTATGCAGAACAAACGATACTATGAGCTTTCGTCTAGATTCTTTAAACACACTAATTCTTTTGCTTCTTTAGACTAGGATGGCATATCTGATGTTCAGTCTTAGCATGTTCCTCCATTTGCAGAGAAAGGACTTAGACATAAAGTTTTATAAATGCACTTGGCCATGATCGCGCTCGCTTAATATGCAAAAACAACGCGCTGAATAGAATACTACCTTATTTTTGGCCAACTGAAAATAAGTTATACATAAATACGGGACGTTATTTTCTTGTAACCAATGAGAACACAGTATTACATTGAGCGAGATCTCACTTTCATATTAAGCGGGCACGATCACGGCCATGTCCAGCAGTAGCGTGATAAAATGGTCTTGCATTCCTTAAAGGTATGATAGTAAAACAAACTTTGGATACACATACAAAGTCAAATGACTGAACTAAACATTGGTACCAAATCTATTACGCTACGCAAAATGTAGTCTGAAGTAATAGCGTTTATTCTTAAATGGGTCGCGCGAGAACGTAGAGAAGTGTCCTCCAATGTAGTTATTATATAGTACAAGTAGGACAGGTCAATTGTAAGCAACGATGTGAGACCCTGTGTGTAAAGTACACAAACTCTATGTGAGCTGGTTTATCGACAAGGAATCGTGATCAGTTCACAACGCGCAATGTTCTGTCAGTCTTATACCCCGCGATATCGCCACAATTATGCCAATACCTTTATTTAGAATTTATATGTAGCATAATCTCATTCCTAATGTCAGGCTACAGTTTCTTTCTTCTTTTATCATCCTGTAGACAATGTCAAAGTCAGTGTAACATTTCCGAATGCATTAGACATAATAATAAGGATAAATGTTTTAATAAAAAAATTTAAAAAATAAAAATATTAAAAAACCACGTTTGGACAAACATGAAATAAACATTGAAATTTTGATTTATCAACTACAACAAAATTGTCATATTCACCGACTCAGCTACAACGAAATTGTCATATTCAACGACTCAGCTACAACGAAGTTGTCATATTCAACGACTCAACTACAATGAAATTGTCATATTCACCGACTCAACTACAACGAAATTGTCATATTCACCGACTCAACTACAACGAAATTGTCATATTCACCGACTCAACTACAACGAAATTGTCATATTCACCGACTCAACTACAACGAAATTGTCATATTCACCGACTCAACTACAACGAAATTGTCATATTCAACGACTCAACTACAACGAAATTGTCATATTCACTGACTTTCACCTTCTAAGTTAGCTCAGACAGTTTGTGAGAGATTTTCAAAGATTTTGTTATGCATCTCGCCTTCATTGTAGCGAGCAGGTGGTAGTTTCTGAAACTGGTGGTGAGATTTTGTTGACAGATGTGTATTTGCAAATAAATGGCAATCGTCTCTAACGATTAACTTAAATGAGGAACTCCTTCAAAGTATGAACATTGATTATGTAAGGAAAATGTAGCACCGACAGGCGGCGTTGATGCTATGTTGTTTACGTAATAGTTAACGAAGGCTCAGTACATACTGCTTGGCAAACAATAAATGGACAAAAATAGGTATTCTTAAAAATTGGCTTCACAAATATTTTGCACTGGTCTTAAGGTGCCTAGATGATAATTGGTAATTGCTTGGAATTCCTTGAGTTATGAGTATAAAGAAATAATTACAAAGTCTTAATTTAACTCTCTGTCTGTCTGTCTGTCTGTCTGTCTGTCTGTCTGTCTCTCTCTCTCTCTCTCTCTCTCTCTCTCTCTCTCTCTCTCTCTGCTATAAGTCTCTGTCTGTCTGTCTATATCAGTCTGTCTGTCTCAAGTGGGGTAGATATTTCCAAAAATCTTGTCTGCACATTCTCTCTCACATACGTTTAGATAACATTAATTATCGGGTTTTGGCAGTAGGGAGCCAACTTCGATGCAACGGAAACAAAAGTTTAAATTAATAAAATGCGATTTCCTTCAAATATGCCATATTTTGTGTTATTTGTTTTGGTCATGTTGGAATATTATATTTTGGGCAAGCTCAATTTTTCCAAGAGCAAGTTCAATTTCCAGTCAGCTATCTCCAGGCAAGTTGGCTTTTGTAAAACGTTTGCAATCCTTTGCAAACCACATGTATGTTACCAAAAATGTATAAGAATGAACATAACGTTTTCTATGATTCAATCCTCTCTTTGATACGTTGCTGAATAGTCAAGGAGGGAGATTATTTGCTGAACAATCGGTGACGATGCTACTTTGCAATAACAATGTTCTAGCTATGAGTAATGTAAACCACCATTTATCAAGTATTCGCTTTTTGAGTGACGCCTTTAATGGACACTTGTGATTGCGGCGTAACACAGTTTAAGTTCTTGTAACCACATATTAGAGCGAGAGCGTAATCGTCGTTGGCTTGATATAAAGTTGAAATGTCGAATTCCTGGCTAGTATTAGCGCGTGGCGGAGGCAATTAATGACGTAACAGGCACAAAGTGCATGATATGGGCTTCTAACTGTCCATGATTGACGGACTCGGGTCACAATTATTACTTCCCGGGTTAGTGTCCTCCTCTGTAGTCCCGCTATATTTTAGCGCATTTCTTCCTCTGATGTTGATGCTGATACACGAGATAGATTCAAGCATTCTTGTATTTTTTTTTAAAGGCAACTGTTTATTCTTTAAAATATAAACATTATGCTGCAGTTGTCTATGTATATTGTGGCTAGAAAACACAGTGAGATATGAAGCATGCTGCTTGTCCGGCAGTGAAATATGTAACCCACTGAACGTTGTTTTGTTTACATTCCGGCCTGCCAAAACATGCTGGTAAACCTATGATAAGAACTTCACAGGAGATCATCTTTGAATATGTTTTAGATTAACCTACGGTTTGTTAGGATTTGGACACCTAACGCAAGGGAAACATCAATATCTTGACAAACAAATGAAGGGACCATTGAGGGAAATAATTGTGATTCCAGTCTAGCCACGAGCCGATCCTTTGTTTCATTACGCGATTCAATGTTGATGTGAAAAGTCATGAGATAGTACGATTTACGATTCTATCGTATAAGTGAGTAACAGAAAGAAGCTAACAGTGATGTACAGGATATCTGACACCTTGGATAACAGCCTTCTCACGTAAGAAGCTAACAGTGATGTACAGGATATCTGACACCTTGGATAACAGCCTTCTCACGTAAGAAGCTAACAGTGATGTACAGGATATCTGACACCTTGGATAACAGCCTTCTCACGTAAGAAGCTAACAGTGATGTACAGGATATCTGACACCTTGGATAACAGCCTTCTCACGTAAGAAGCTAACAGTGATGTACAGGATATCTGACACCTTGGATAACAGCCTTCTCACGTTATTACGCTGCTGAAACAAACCCAACAAGTTTTGTAAAACGTAACAAATAATTTAATGTGTTTTGAAATGTGCAGTGTATAAAACAATTATTGACGTACATTTTCTTCCATTTTATCATGATCTATTATAAAATGCATAATGAGAGGATGAAATATATCAATTTGAGAAAAATGATTTTTGGCACAGTTGCTATATAAATGATCTCAAATGGGTAAAGGTTTAATACTGAATTTATTAAACTCGTTGGATAATGTCCAGTCTTTGCAAGCATTGGCGAGCAAAGGCTGGTATTATTCAACGAGTTTCATAAATGCAATGTTAAATCACTACCCAGCTGAGAGTTTGTTTATCGATAAAGTTTTATTGAAATGAAATTGAAAGTGAAAGAATAAATAATTTCAATCACTCTGAACCAGCTGATGCCCCTTTCATTTCTTGCACGTAAAACATAATCCTTGGGTATTTTTGCCTTGTTACATAACTAGCAAAAATTATAAGTTACTACTACTACTACTACTACTACTACTACTAATTATTATTATTATTATTATTATTATTAGTAGTAGTAGTAGTAGTAGTAGTAGTAGTATTGGCAGTAGTAGTAGTAGTAGTAGTAGTAGTAGTAGTAGTAGTAGTAGTAGTAGTAGTAGTAGTAAGAAAAGGAAGACGAAGAAGGAGATGAATACTTGAGATTTTAACGTTTAGGACGGAATATGGTATTCTAAATAATATAAATGATTACATGTATACAGATTTCGTTTCATACCTGAGACGTGAAGCGTTTGCAGGGTACCTGCCTTTAGTGGTCGCGAGTTATACACATGCTTTTGTATCCTGGCTTTCGTGGCCGAAGATGGATTTGTATTCTTTGAATTCGTCTGAGTACTACCAAAAGTGAGTTCAGATTAGCAGCCTTCACTGTAAACTTCATTTGTCATTTTCTCTATAGAACTTTTTCACGCAAGAAAGAAAAAAAGAAAAAAAAATAGGTAAAGGACATTCGTCAAACATTCAGAACTGTTAAATTAGATAATAGCCTAAACAAAGGAAAATCTATAAGACTGTTGACATTTTATATAAACACAACTTCGATAAATTGTATTGCTTCGACTGTTTATTTGTGTTTATCTCGCAGCCCCATCCCAACACACATAATGTGTTTAGGCTTATGAAACGTACCATCGTTATTTTAGAATACCTAAGCCTTTACAGCCTTAAGTCTCTTACACCCACCCCGTCTTTCTAAATGTTTCATATATTGTATATTTTCCCTTAAAACAATAAAACAAATAAGAACTTGAAGGTAGAATTTTTGACAAAGGTTTGTATTAATTTTAAAATTGCAGAAATACTTAGACGAGTTTAATTCCATATCTTCCAATATAAATGGTATAAAGTTCATCACAGTTTGGGTTTTGTAGGTTTGTACACACCACCACTACCACTCCAGCATAAAATCCCGTTTCATTGTCTTACAGCTTTTACGTCTCTATCTTACTTTACATTTTTCATCCATTGCTTTTTGCAGATGATGCTGCTTCGCCATCATCGCAAATAAATGCGTTACTTTTCTGGTTGTTTGCTCGAACATATATACTGATATTGAAACCTACTTAACATAATTATACATTGATGACGCATAAGAAAGCCAGTTTCTATGTAATTCTGAACACAAAACAACATGTTTATAAAAAGAGGCCACATCCAAAAACAACCACGTGACAAGACTGCCAGGCCCGTCACTAATAAGCGAGGACAGATTTACTTGCTTCTAAGTATCGGAATCAACTGCTGTCGGATGATTAATGCGATTCCGTCTCCCGAGTCTGTCTAAATATTTATATATGCCCATCATCCAGACAAAATATTTACTCACCATGTCATACCATTTTTTCATCATTTCACCACATTTCACTCTTACAACAGGTGGTTTCTTTGCATAATATTTCGGACAAAGTCCTTGCAACATCGAAAATTAATGTAAACGTGTGTGTTTGTGTTCGTGTGTATGTGTGTGTATGTGCGTGGGCGTGTGTGTGCGCTTGTGTGTGTTCTTTTGAACCTTTCTGTGTCAAGGCCCTCTTACTGGCAGGGAAAAATGGAGTTTTGAATGTTTCATTACGAGACAAATGAAGACAACATATTTGTTTCATATCTCAGATCTGGTTGAAAACGTGCTTAACTGTAAGTGCTCATTCATTCAGTAAATAAATTCAGAATGGCAGTTGCACCATAAGATATGGTGACATACCATGCATGTCGAGGTTTTCTTACAATGTGTGTCGTGCCCCATGATTTTCTTTACCTTATCGTATGAGGTAAATACAGATCCGTGTGTATGCCATGGAATTATGCTCCATCAGTGTAATGGAATTCTTCTTTTGTAGTTATATATGCTACACTCTGTTTAGTGTGATGTGAGAAGATTTGTAAGATACGGGGTGGGGGCCTTTAAAAATGCCGTTGCTGATCAGAAGGTCTTAATTTCATGTCTTTATTTTCCTCTCTGATGAAGAATATTTCAAGAGTATATTATCACAGTCAGTTACCATTATGAATATATTCGTCAGTTACCATTCTGAGTATCATAGTTACCATTATGAATATCATGGTCAGTTTACATTATGATTATCATAGTTACCATTATGAATATCATGGTCAGTTAACATTATGAGCATCATAGTTACCATTATGAATATCATGGTCAGTTTACATTATGATTATCATAGTTACCATTATGAATATCATGGTCAGTTAACATTATGAGTATCATAGTTGCCATTATGAATATCATGGTTACCATTATGAATATCATAGTAACCATTTTGAGTATCATGGTTAGTTACCATTCTGCATAGCATCGTCAGTTACCATTATGAGTATCGTATTTACCATTATGAGAATCATATTTACCATTATGAGTATCATAGTTACCATTATGAATATCATAGTTACCATTTTGAGTATCATGGTTAGTTACCATTCTGCATAGCATCGTCAGTTACCATTATGAGTATCGTATTTACCATTATGAGTATCATATTTACCATTATGAGTATCATAGTTACCATTATGAATATCATAGTTACCATTTTGAGTATCATGGTCAGTTACCATTATGCATATCATCGCCAGTTACCATTATGAGTATCATAGTTACCATTATGAGTATCGTGGTTACCATTATGATTATCATAGTTACCATTATGAGTATCGTCGTCAGATACCATTATGAGTATCATAGTTACCATTATGAATATCATGGACAGTTACCATTATGAGTATCATAGTTACCATTATGAGTATCATGGTCAGTTACCATTCTGCATAGCATCGTCAGTTACCATTATGAGTATCGTATTTACCATTATGAGTATCGTATTTACCATTATGAGTATCATATTTACCATTATGAGTATCATATTTACCATTATGAGTATAATAGTTACCATTATGAGTATCATAGTTACCATTATGAGTATCATGGTCAGTTACCATTATGCAGAATGGTAAATGACGACGATACTCATAATGGTAACTATGATATAGTTACCATTTTGAGTATCGTCGTCATTTACCATTCTGCATAGCATCGTCAGTTACCATTATGATTATCATAGTCACAAACTATAATGACTATCATCGTCACTTATAATTATGAGTATTTTTTTAGTTTCACAATTATTGAAACGGGGTGGCACACAAAAATATTTTTAGTGCTTAGGGCCTTGGAAGGCCTAAATCTGGAGAGAATAAAATCCAACTCAATTCCAAATGTGAACAGTTGTTGTTCATCGTTTATCAATATACGTTATATGGGATGTTTGTACAGTTCATCGTTTATTAATGTAAGCTATATGGGATGTTTAAGAAGTTCATCGTTTATTAACGTGCGCTCTATAGGATGTTTGAACAGTTAATCGTTGATCAAGGTACGCTATATGGGATGTTTTAACAGTTCATCGTTTATTAATGTACGCTATATGGGATGTTTGAAGAGTTCATCGTTTATTAATATACGCTATTTGGGACGTTTTGAACAGTTCATCGTTTATCAATGTACGCTATTTGGGACGTTTGAACAGTTTATCGTTTATCAATGTACGCTAATATAGGACGTTTGAACAGTTCATCGTTTATGAATGTACACTATGTGAGATGTTTGAACAATTTATCGTTGATCAAGGTACGCTATGTGGGATGTTTGAAGAGTTCCTCGTTCATCAATATACGCTATTTAGGACGTTTGAACAGTTCATCATTTATCAATGTACCGTATATGGGATGTTTAAACAGTTCATCGTTTGTCAATGTAAGCCATATGGGATGTTTGATTTTCGAGATCTTTCTCTTCTTCATATGTCTTAAGTATTCTGTACTGTTTACTCTGATGAATTCCTTGGAAATATGAATACATACCAATCATATACTGAGTGTTGCCCTAATTACCGATATATCTAGAATTTGTATTTCACGAAAATAACTTGTGCGTGTTCCGTGTAGTGTTTTAGTCTGAACTAGAAACTTAATACTTCTTGTAATTGAACGTGCCGTCAGAGGCTTGGAAGGAATGCTAAATAGTTCCATAGAGTGCTTGATCGATATGATTCTAACAAGTGTCATGTACCCATCTATCTTGCTACATCAACGGAATGAAGATAATCCCGATGATCCAAATACGTAGTATTGGGCATATCTAATTTCAAATAAACATAGAACAAACAAGGATTGGCCCTTCCTGCTGACACTTTGTCGGTGACAGAGATGATTTTAAATCGTTTTGATTGAACACTCCACAGAACTAGATTGCTTCTGAAAGGGCTATCGCAAGACAGATAAATATTATCTCCCAAAATGAGGAAGGAATATGGCCTTGCGGACATATCAGTCAGATTTGCTTCGTAGCTCCTTATCCAACACTCAAGTCATCTTTGAAGCAGATTTCGACGTGATGTATCCACTCTGAAAATAAGCAGTATTACCAATGGTTCAAAATATTTCACTTTTGTTTCAAACAAAGAGATGAGCTGGTAAAAAGAATTATCAATATCGACACCTAAACAAATATATTTTACTATAATGTTTATGGTTCACCGTGTATTATATAATCTGTTTTATTATGTTATGTATTATGGGCCGGAGGCTCAAAATACTGAATAAAGCGTATGTTCTGTTCTGAGGCATATAGCATGATAGCAGGTGCGAGTAGTTTTACATTGTGTTACATGCACGGCATTATTTCCACCAACAGGAGAGTTTATTTTGCGAAGTAATTTTCTCGAGTAAATATTGATGCATAGAAATGAAAGTACATTTGATTGATCCTCCAGTTCATAATAGTATAAGCTCTTCTAATTAGAAACGCATGAATTACATTGATTGAACTCCTACATACGGACTGACAAGATAAGATTCCCAAATAAGTTAAAATCATGCAATTGTCTTTTATTTTTGTCATTATCCAACTTTGTATAATCTTTGATTACAATGCTTCAATATTTCTTACAATAACTAGATATTCCTTATAATGATTCAATATTGTTACAATGACTCTATATTACTTAAAATTGTTCAATATTCCTAGCAGTGACACGATGTTCATTACATTAACTCGATATTCCTTGCAAGACTAGATATTGATCACAATCACTCGATATTCATTATAATGACTCCATATTCCTTACAATGACTCGATATTCATTACAATGACTCGATATTCCTTTACAATGACAAGATACTCTTTAGAATGACTCGATATTCCTTTACAATGACTCGATATTTCTCTACAATGACTGTATATTCTTTAAAATGACTCGATATTCCTTTACAATGACTCTATATTCTTTACAATAACTCCATATGATTTACAATGACTCGATAATCATTACAATGACTCCATATTTCTTATAAGTCCATGTTTATGACAGACTCACGAGAGAGTAAACAGAACCTTGATCCAATAAGAAATAATAAATATATGGCAACTACATCTGATAATTTGTTTGTAAGTATTTCTATTATAGGACGACCTTCAAATGAGTGACTTATACTCTCCTACATGATAGGGCTCATAATTATCCAATTTTGAAAATCTCTGATTCACTAGAAGCATGAACCAAATTCTTTAAAATCGACTTTGAAAAACATCCTGGACATTGTTCGTAACCACACTAACTATAAACGTATGCTGACAGTGTAAATTTAGACATTTAAATACACTCCTAAGATGAAAATTAAATATTCAGTTATCGACATTTTAGCCCAATAAGTTTTTTTCATAAGCATTGCAAATAATTCGATGGATTATATCATATAGAGAATGATTTACTTAATATTCAACTTAATTTCATTGTTGTTTGTTAGTTTTAAAAATTTTTTTATTCCATTACATGCTTTTGTAATGTATTGTTATTGCTGAAAGAGAGTTCAATTCTGACTGATCGTTTTTCATTTTTCAAAGTAAACATCTAATAATAGAACCTTTGTATATAATGCAGACCTAGTTCCTGACCTTGATTCCGAACCAGCAAGAGTTGTAGCAAATAACTTTTTATATTAATTCTTTCTCAGAGTAAGATTCATAAAGTTACTTCGATGCATTACGTGGAATACGTGACAAATAACACGTGTTTATTGTTACAAAAGTTTGGGTTTCCCCAGAATGATGAGATCTTCACCTCCATCCAGGAATCTGTTTTGCGTTATAGTTTAATTTATTACTAATGTTTTGAGAAGGAATTGTAATTATTGTCTTAAGACTTGAGAAGTTAAAGCGTTTTATGCTGTGATTTGATTGGGGCTAATTGTTTTAGTTTCTTAAAATTATTTTTAAAAAAATTTATTCTTTTCCCTGGAAATACTAGTGCTCTAAATTATTTTTGGACAAGGACATTTGTCGAAATTTATACAGAATAATATGTTCTGTGATTTAACAAATCAGTACGACACTGACCACAGCATATGTTATCGTCATATCTTTTTTAATTCTTGAATTATTAGTTATTGTAATTGTTATCTTGTTTTTGTAGGCAAATAAATAATTTGTTAAATTTTACAACGCTTGTTGTCTTCATTTTTTTCTTGTTACATTTTGAAGAGCCTAAACACGGATATGAGAGAGAGAGAGAGAGAGAGAGAGAGAGAGAGAGAGAGAGAGAGAGAGAGAGAATTATAAATATACACCAGAGAGAACTGAAAGTGCTATCCATAGATTCTATAGAAGAATCCTTGATAATAGTAGCAGATATAATACAAACAATACTATCATACAGGTTAGACAATTTTTAATTCGTACTCTACTGAGATTCGAACCCATCTCACGGGTAACCGACACCCTTCGCTTTGCCTGCAGACACAACCCCATATTCCATCACGGCTAAGCACACATCACCAAAATATGATGCTACTTACACACACACACACACACACACACACACACACACACACACACACACACACATCACATAAGCAATTAGGTATAAGATAAATTTATATACCCAAATTCATGTTCAATGTCTAAATAATACAGAAATAAATATCTTACAGGTGTTGTTATATTTGTGACTTTGCCAAATTCGCACATGAAATAAATTATATAAGTATATGACTTCCCCTGGAAAAGCTGACCTAGCTTAAAACTTAAACGTGATATGAAACTGACTCTGCTGTGCAGTCCATATGTCCAGTTGCTTTTGACATGGGTGTCCAGACTCGGTAATCAGCCTGTTTGTTTCTATCTAATATTTTGGAGGAATGGAATAACCAAGCATGTCCCATATGCGCATTAATCATGTCACTGACATTATGACAGCTTATTGAATGTACATTATGTTATTCATCAAACACTTGAGCTTTCCACTGCTTCACAGGATACTTTGTCAAATGGTATTGTCTTATTCCAATTTAAAACAATGATAAAGTTCTTCTCCGAAAAGCAAAGCAATGTTAGTCGCGTTGTTACTCCATCCAGCCAGAACGTCTGGCAACGGTAAAGGTTTACCAATAGCTGTCTTATCAGACACCTCTCTTGTTCTCATCGATCGACGTTATTAAAAAATAGTTTCTGATACGTAACCCTTGACCCAGCACTCCAAGGCACGTTATTTGATCTCCAGCACATGGCCTGAAAGTCTGGACGTCTTTTAATTTTGTTGAGAAATCTCTTCAGCTGCTTCGCAGTGTATGTTAATATCATTCACTGTAACATATTCTTTATCTACGCCAGCCATCTTAGTTGCATGAACTATCCGGACGGGAGTTATACCGAATTGCCCTGTGGCGTTTTCAAGTTTAATACTCATCAAATGGTCTATTGCGTTCGACACCAGCCATGATGTCACAGCATTATCAAAAGAGAGTATGATAGGAACGAGTGGACCTGAACAATACAGGAATAGGAGTTATTGCAATAATTTAGTTGTGTGTTATTTTCTTGTTAATCTTTTATTTGACATAGAAATACAGCCATAAGAGAAGTTTGTTAGCTTCAGTTCATTACAAATTAGTAATTAGTACAGTAACTATGAAACCTTGTTTCTCTCTAGCTGTGCAGATGTGAATATTTCACATAATCGAGGAAGAAAGAGCGATTATGAAAACAATAATTACAGAGATCGGAAAGGGAAGCCGCCAGGCTTATTTACAGGCACAAAAATATTTAATATCATTTTCGGTCATTTTTACACACTGTGATACTCAAACATCAATACGACTTTGATATTTCTCAGCAAAGGACAGGTGTGCAACGGACGGGGTGTGCTTACCAAAAGGGACTTGTATAATCGAAAGCGGTACAATGATATCAAAGCAATTAAATGTCTAAAATATAATGAATCTTTTCCAACACAAGTTTGTCCTAACTAGTATTTTGACAGTCTCTTTGAATATCTAACCTCCCTAAATATAATGAACTCACTGTGCATGTGATAGAAATGTCAATCAGAAATTCCACAATTTCTTTTGAAGTATTGTGCAATTAAAGCGGCAATCAAACCGATCAGTGTTTTATTGTACCTTCAACACTCAATTGCCAGTACAAGATTCAAATGTAAATTAAATTAGAAAATGCGGTTCTATGTGCGGCCAATAAGATGTCCATATTCATACAAAATATGCTTTCGCTTCTATTCGGAAGACACAGTCGTACTAAATATAATTAAGTAGAAGAACAAGCGGTGTCTTCAATATCATTTTGGAATAATGAAAACATTCCATGTGTAAATACAATGCTGATTTAAGTTATTGTTTCGGTAGTTTTTGTGAAGAAAACAGAGTGAAATCAAGTCAGTTTTGTTAATAAATCATTTACCTCTTTTTACGTATTTCTCCATAACATATTAGTATATTACAATCCAAATATTACAAACACAAATCCGAATAATTTAAAGTTCTGAGTAAAATTCGGAAGAAGTCCAGAATAAATCCAAACATTGAACGTGATGATGTGCCTGTAGTAGTTTGTAGAGTGTTGATGTGTCAACTGTCTTTTGTTCAATCATAATAAAATAATTCCAGGCTTGAATTAACTATAAATTCCAGTGAACTTCTAAGTCCATGAATTTATCAGAGCACTTTTGTATTTCTAGAGAAAATAATCACTTGAATTCAACATTTAGAAGAAATAAAAGTTACAGCCCGAAAATGAAATATTTAACAACCTATGATACAACTTGAAAGTACTAGATTTTAAAGCACGACTGAAACAATTCCTCTCAGTTTAATATATAGTTCTCTACTTGACCTTTGGTTATATTTAGTATTTTCTAAATATAAAACTTTACCTAATGAAAAATAACCTTCTAGAGTTATCCTGAGTCTCCAAAATAAAATCCAGAACCCGGACTATGTAAAATACACCAAGGAAATTGCAATACCTAAACCGAAACCCAAATAAACATATTTACTAATATTAATAGTAATACAGATTTTAAACCCAAGCACACGGATATTATATTAGATATGTATTAGTTGCTTACAGAATACATTAAATTTGGGTCAAGCAAAAATTTAACTCAGTTGTGGACAAGGTCAAGTCACACATACAATGTTACATTACAATATCATGTAATAAAAACAAATTAAAATAAATCTAACAAACAAAGGAAAGTAAATATAGATAACTCTGCTCTCATGCAAACGATTGCTGGACGAGTACCAGCCTCGTGCAAACGGTTATTGGATGAATACTGTCTTATTCAAACAGTTACTGGATGAATATCAGTCTCATACAAACGGTTACTGGATGAATATCAGTCTCATACAAACGGTTACTGGATGAATATCAGTCTCATACAAACGGTTACTGGATGAATATCAGTCTCATACAAACGGTTACTGGATGAATATCAGTCTCATGCAAACGGTTACTGGATGAATATCAGTCTCATACAAACGGTTACTGGATGAATATCAGTCTCATGCAAACGGTTACTGGATGAATATCAGTCTCATACAAACGGTTACTGGATGAATATCAGTCTCATACAAACGGTTACTGGATGAATATCAGTCTCATGCAAACGGTTACTGGACGAATACTGTCTCATGCAAACGGTTACTGGACGAATACTGTCTTATTCAAACAGTTATTGGATGAATATCAGTCTCATGCAAACGGTTACTGGATGAATATCAGTCTCATGCAAACGGTTACTGGACGAATACTGTCTCATGCAAACGGTTACTGGATGAATATCAGTATCATGCCAACAATTACTAAATGAATGTAGGTCCCTTTCAAATGGTTACTAGATGAATACAGGTCTCATGCAAACGCTTACTGGATGAAAACCAGTCTCGTGCAAATGATTACTGGATCAATACCAGTCTCGTGCAAACGGTTACTGGATGAATACCAGTCTCGTGCAAACGGTTACGAGATGAATCCAGTCTCATGCAAACGGTTACTGGATGAATACCAGTCTCATGCAAATAGTTACGAGATGAATACAGGTCTCGTGCAAACGCTTACTGGATGAAAACCAGTCTAATGCAAATGATTACTGGATGAATACCAATCTTGTGCAAACGGTTACGAGATGAATACAGGTCTCGTGCAAACGCTTACTGGATGAAAACCAGTATCATGCAAATGATTACTGGATCAATACCAGTCTCGTGCAAACGGTTACGAGATGAATACAGGTCTCGTGCAAACGCTTACTGGATGAAAACCAGTCTAATGCAAATGATTACTGGATCAATACCAGTCTCGTGCAAACGGTTACGAGATGAATACAGGTCTCGTGCAAACGCTTACTGGATGAAAACCAGTATCATGCAAATGGCTTCGATATGAGGATCAATTTCATCCCAAAATAACCATCGGATGACTAACATGTATTTTTTTTACATTTCATAAATATACATTTCTTTAAATTGATCACAAGTTTTTTAATGTACCTACGAAGGTTAGACTGTGTTGTGGTTAACACAACTCAATAATGGCATCCCATGAGATGTGACTTTCAAGTATATACTTTATCGGTTTGTCATTTTGATTACAGCTTAATTATGTTATCTATAAATTATATCAGTGCAAAACATGTTTTTTTTAAAGTCAACGCTAAGCCTAAAGTTGCACTTGAAAAAGAAATGAAAGCGGTATTTGGGCAAACCTAGCATGAAATATATCTCATGACCACAGAAGTGGTACAGCCGATTAGACAAAACAAGCAAATTATATAATGACAACAAAACTGGCAGGGACGTTTATACAAAACATGCAAGTTATTTCATAGCAACAAAATTGGCAAAGCCAATTAGAATTATAAAAACACATGCAAAAATTGTTAGTGGCCGCAGTGGCAAAGCTGATTAGTCATAAATTATGCAAAATATTTAACTTCAATAGACGTGGCACGGCAGAGTAGTCAAATCATGCAAAGTATTTTATGACCACAGAAGAAGCAGGGTCGATCAGACAAAACAAACAAAATACTGTACTTACCATAGAAGGTCTTTCTTGACAACCAGTCTAGAATATACCATCAGCATTGACAACCAGACGATCAGACAAAATTTGCAAATTTTTTCTAATGATATCGTGATAAATTAGATAACACGTTTATAACGTTATTGTGTGATTTTATTGTTCTTTTAAGAAATTAAATGCAAGTTATTGATTGTATCAATAGTAACTACATAAATAAAGATTTTATATTTTCAAGAAAAATGCTGATAGTATTATCTAGGCTATTTGTCATGAAATATATCTCATGACCACATAAGTGGTACAGCCGATTTGACAAAACAAGCAAATTATTTAAAACAAGTTTGTTTGTTTGTTTGATTAGGATTTTTAACGGAGCATTAAAAAAACTTCAGTCATATCGATACAATTTCTGCAGTGAGACAGTTTATAGTGATGACTAGCACTGGGGCATCATGCCGCAGACATGTAGCATCATGCACCACCCAGTCACATTATCCTGACATCAGACCGACCAGTCCTAACACTAACCTCTTAATGCTGAGCGCCAGGCGAGGCAGCTGTTAGTGCCAGTTTTGTAAGTCTTTTGGTATGACTCGGCCGGGGATCGAACCCATGACCTCTCGCTCCTGTGGTGGATGCTCTAACTATTAATCCACCGGAGCTGTCTTCTCAAAAAAGACCTACAAATGAAATCAGTATTTATTACTATTCATCTGTTAAAATTATTAATATTAATTACGTCTGTCATTCCGTGACTGGTTCTATTGCATCGACAAAGCTAGCTTGGTCAGCATTAGGATATGTTCGGCAATGTAGGTCCGGCTTCAAAGTATCCCTTTCATTAAACACGAATCATGGGAAAATACCAGTCATGACCCCTAGCCTCTGTAAAAAGAATCTTTGATGTATCTTATTGCCGTTAATATGACTTCTTTTAAAGAATCAATTGGTGCATCGAGGATTGACAAGAAATATTATGTCTCAAGTAAAGTTATTTTCCATTGTTCAGGTTATCACTGAAGTGATATCTAATTACCATATATTGATGTGATAGCCAAAATCCCGTTGTTCATAGCGGAGTTTGAAGCTTTTACAAGCTCATAAGATGAATTGACGGATTATTAGAAGGCTTAAATATTTTATTGTAAAGGTTGTCACTGAAGGGTACTAAAATTAAATCTCTCTGGACACACCGCTATAAAAGGTAAATGTGGGCCCATTTTCCTCCAGATTATAGGCTCGTTTGAAAAATATTTTCAGTTACAATGACATCGGGTAAAAGTTCTCACAACTTAAAATAACCTTTGAGAGAGAGAGAGAGAGAGAGAGAGAGAGAGAGAGAGAGAGAGAGAGAGAGAGAGAGAGAGAGAGAGAGAGAGAGAGAATGTGAGCGGCTGATATTAGCTTTATGAGATTATTTTGTTTCTTCCATCGATGTAGGATTAAGTAAAATATAATTCTGACATCACACCTTGGTGTAAAAATATTGTCTTATTGTTTTTTTTGTTGACAAAACCATTCATAATTTGTACAAGAAAGAATTAAATTAATAGGTCTGAAGAAATAACTGAAATGCACTGTATCCCTTACTCAAAGACCACAGATATGCCGCTACCCTTTACTAACATATATTTACGATATAGGTGTTTTGTCATATAATGTTACAGGAAATTATATTTTTTTTGATGAACATTTATTTAATTTAAATTTGTTTGTCAGTTTAAATAAATTTGTTTTAATGAAATTATTCGCTAGAGATGATTCTTCTTTCTCCCGAAAATCGGTTGACCTTAATTATTCTTTCGTAACGATGTAATATTGACCTGGATCCTGACCTTGATTCAGGGTTAGTGGCCGTCACGTAAACAGGTTTTATTTTAATTTTAACATGATTTGTTGTTGTCAAGGTCAGGATTGGACTAGTGAATCAAGGAGTAAACAACATTTTATTCTTAAAATAAAATGATTGGTTCTCGTCAGATTTATGTTAGGAGTACGTGATATAAACGATCATGTGACTCCCCTTTGCAGGTTTCGATTTCGCAATTTGGAGAATGTTTTAAAACTTCGTATTAGAATACCGTATAATCTTTGTTTTAGTGATATATAGTTAGGTTGGGGCTTTACAAATGAGGATTAAGTCATTTTCTTTGGAACCAGTTTTGAATCTATGTTAACTTTTCTTCACCTCAATTGGATTTTAAAGGATTAATTCGTATATCTGGAAATATTCTATTTGCTCATACAGAATTCGTGGACAAAGACAGTTTATCCCAATTTTATTCGGATTTCCAACACCGGAGTGTTAAATATTGTGTTTCTACAAGTAACTGTAGATCAGCACAAAACCGACTTAAGCATACGTCGTCGTCTTCCATCTTGGATTTTCCAAAAGGACTCAAACTTGAAACCGCTTAATTATTCGATGAAGTTAAAGGAAGTTAAGAAACTGCTTGGCTGGTGGAGTAGAAGAAATTTATCCATTATTGGAAAAATTACTTTGATAAAGTCCTTGCTTTTGCCTAAATTCATTCATCTTTTTGCAGCTTTGCCAAATCCTCCACCCCATATAGAAAAGGAACTGAATACATTATTTTTCCAGTTTATTTGGGGGAGTAAAACTGAGAGAGTTAAACGAGACACACTTATTGCTTCTTTTGAGGAAGGGGGGTTAAATATGATTCACTTGCACTCATTTGTGTGTTATATAAAACTTACCTGGATTAGGCGCCTCTTAATAAACGAAAATGGCTTATGGCAAAAACTGGTTTCTGAACAAATATTTGGAAAATTTGGAGGTATGCTGTTACTTTCATTAGGAAAAACTAAACTAAAAGTAATCTCTAAATTAATTAAAAATATTTTTTGGCGTGATGTTATTTATGCGTTATCTCAATGGAAAAATGAACCATCTACTGTCAATGAATACTTGTCTCAAGATATTCTTAATTTAGTGACTGTAGATAATTTTAAATCATACACAAGGTGGAGAACAAATGGTATTATAATTATTAAACATCTTTTTGATGCACAAGGGTCTCTATTAAGTTTTGATGAAATAAAACAAAAAACAAAAACAAATAATTTCATACAGTACTTTGCTCTTATTTCAAAGATCTCTGTGATGTGGAAAAAGAAAATTAAAACTTTCTATGAAAGTGGAAATAGTTTTCTTGTAGCTTTGGACAAAACATCTCTCCTTAGGGTAAGAGCAAAGAATAAATTTATCTATAAAGACCTGATAAGAACCAAAATAATAAAGCCAAATGGTAAACAGGAAACTTGGTCCAGCCAGCTAGAGTGTGCGATTGGTACAAATGAATGGACCAACTCTTTTGTTTCGGCTAGATTTTGTACAAAAGACACAAAACTGATTAGCTTTAACTTTAGATTTCTCCACAGAAATATTACCACAAACCAGTTTCTAAAAAAGATTAATTTAAGTGATAATGATAAATGTACCTTTTGTAATGAGGGAATAGAAGAAATTGAGCACTTATTTTATGACTGTTTAGTTACTGAAAACTTTTGGAAACTGTTGGTAGAATGGATACAAACTTATGACCCAAATTTTCGAATTACACGAAAAGATGTCTTTATAGGAAATAACAACTTTGACGATCTTATTAACTTCCTAATTTTGCTTGCAAAATATGTTATATACAGATCACGTTGTGCATCAAAAAGCCCAAATCTTGCCTATTATAAAAATTGTGTTTTATCATATAAAACGCTGGAAAAATATGTCGCCAAAGTGAATAACAGCAGTGACGAGTTTAAAAGAAAGTGGACCCTATTATCAACTTTTGGTACATGAATTATTATTATTATTATTACTATTTTTACTTTTAAAATTTACATATTTATTATTATTATTATTATTATTATTATTATTATTATTATTATTATTATTATTATTATTATTTTTAAATGCAATTTCATGCATCTTGGGGTTTGTATGCGAGTATGACTTTGTGTACAATAATTGTGATTGTAAGTAAGTGTCTGTGTGTGTATGTGTGTGTGTGTGTTGTGTAGGGAACACATGTAGAGATCAGGACACAAAAGAATTTAAGATCATGCCCCATACGCCAGGTCAGGTGGTGATGTAGGGGAATATGTAAAATCCTGATACCTTGTGTTCAATAAAAAAAAAAAAAAAAAAAAAATATTTCATAGCATACCATTAAAAAAAAAAAAAAAAAAAAAAAAAAAAAAAAAAAAAAAAAAAAAACTTGAAACCTATTATAACATTTCATTACTAGGACTTTTGTAATTTGATTCTGGAAATATTTATTATTGGATTACTTTTGGAATTGATTTTTAAAACTAAGTTCTTTTTCCATTTTTACACCTTTTTCTAGGGAAGCAAATTATTTGTTAAATTTTACAATGTTTGTTGTTTTCACTCTGGCCTTGATACCGTTTATTAAAGCCTAAACTCGAAACAATTGCTATAACAACTTGAAGTATTTCTGAAGTCAGAAACACAGCTACGTCAACTTGATCTATTTTTAACTCAAATATCTATAGCGCTTTAAGGTATTTTTAATTTGAAAAACAAGGCTACGTCACAATGATGTATTTTGTAGACTCCAATATACACTTTCAGTTATTTTTGAATTTCTAAAACACAGAAATGTCACTGAGATATTTTTGAACTAAAAACAGTTAGGTCACCTTGAGGTTTTTAAAAAATATAAAAACCACAGCTACGTCACCTTAAGATATTTCTGAACTCACATATGCAGCTTTGTGACCATCTGACAGTCTGAGATGCTTACTCAAGTGCATTGCTGTTAGTTACAATGGACGATAGCAGGCGACAGATTAACAATGCAAAGTAACTAAAAGTTGTACATTTACACATTTTTGTCTAAACTGTGTTCGTGACGGTGCATACATACATACATGCAGACAGACAGACAGACAGACAGACATACATACATACATACATACATACATACATACATACATACATACATACATACATACATACATACATACATACATACATACATACATACATACATACATACATACATACATACATACATACATACATACATACATACATACATACATACATACATACATAGCCAGTATCGTGGCGACTCTATATAAATATATAACCAGTATTGTGCTGACATGCCGTTAAACCTAGACAGGTACTCATGACATAAACGCTGAGACCTCATTTATCTATTTTTTTTCAATATTAAAATTCTTACATTTAAGACCAGAAAATATTTGCCTTTTCTTGAGTACATACCCTACTCCACCCTCGGCTACGTTATTCTCATTTATAGATTCTCTCTCACGTTAATCAATATTGTGTTGTTTTGTGTGTGTGTGTGTGTGTGTGTGTGTGTGTGTGTGTGTGTGTGTGTTATCTATGAAAGGAAATTAGTAGTTCTAGTTGTCAATACTTTCCAATAAAACATGTTTGGTTTTTACTGTGTGTGTGTGTGTGTGTGTGTGTGTGTGTGTGTGTGTGTGTTTATTTTTAACTATGCCATGTTCGATCTAAAGCCTTACTTACACTGCAAAAAGAAAATTCCTATATATTTGTGTGAATTTGCTTCATAACAAATTTATGCAAAAGACTGATAAATAATTTCCTTACTAATCACAAAGTGTCATAGGAATTGCTTCTAAAGTATAGCCCTTTAAACCTGAACTAAGTGCTTGATTATTAATGTTTGTGACACGGATTCTGTGAACAAAGCATATCCAACATCACTCATTTTTAAATATGGTAACGTATTTTAATTATATATTTCATATTTGGTTCAAACCTACGCCTAAATATGTTATTGTTGTCGATGAAAAGACTCTTTTAAAAGTCATTTTCAAAGTATCGATCTAGTTTTAAATATATGTCAAATGAACATGTGCCTCGTGCAGTCAATATGTTTTTTTATAATTTGTCTAAATTGTTGTGTTAAAGCCATGTTTTTCACATGAATTTTAACCTAATATGAAATTTAAGTGTTCTTCTTTTATGCAGCCTGGTCTTTTACGTGAAAATGGACCACCTGTTC
>JARLTB010000072.1:9415000-9535000 GCA_030141615.1 Unio pictorum | reverse complement strand
CAATTCCATATAATGTGCACAATTAAAGTCACTGTTTCAATTCCATATAATGAACACAAGGTTGCTGTTTCAATTCCATATAATGAACACAATTAAGGTTACTGTTTCAATTCCATATAATGAACACAATTTAGGTTACTGTTTCAATTCCATATAATGTACACAAGGTTACTATTTCAATTCCTTATAACGAACACAATTAAGGTCACTGTTTCAATTCCATATAATGTACACAATTTAGGTCACTGTTTCTAATCGCGCGTGGCATTTGTGTTGTGCTTTCTCATGGAATAGAGACTACTGAAAATGCGCTGAGGTTTTGGAATGAAGAAAATGTTCATATATGAAAGGATAAATGTAGAAAATAGTGGTCATATTTCGAGCATTCCCTAATAATCAGCGGTAAATTTGTTGATGGTTCCTGTAATGGCAGCGTTTAGGGGAAACCGCATCGTTTGACAATTGTCGTTACGATCCATAACTTTTTTAAGCGTTCTTTTCGCATCTCCTTATCAGATCGCAGTGGATATTTCCCTCACACTCCATTTATTATCTGCTTGACCGCCACCCCTGTTTAAATACCATTAATAAGCATATTAGAAGAAAAATATAAATAAAACGCCCTCACTGACCTTCTGACACTATCGGTGACTCCAACCTCACCTAAGCCATGAACTTAGATCTGGTTGCATTTCTTCTTCAAGAAAGTCAAACGTTTATACGATTGCAAGGTAATTTGGGTCATGCTTGATTTAATGTTAGTTTGATTGAGTTTTACGACAGATCAGTTACTGTTTGTTTTCTCATGCGACTATATATGACTCTCACAAACACACATGACCCTTACATACCATTCATTTGAAAGAAAGCGAGACGTAGAACGTTCTCCTAAACTCCACTCACAATATGTGAATTATTTCAGACCAAACCTGTAGAGCTGTATGTCGATTATATACTTTCAAGTTTTTTTTTGTAGTTGTAGGTTGTTATTGTTGTTGTTTAACATCGCAAATTGCTTTTAACTCTTAAGGTCAGAACTCAATTACTTATGCCCTAACATAACTTTGACCTTGTGTTGTTTAGCTATTTTTTTCCATAACTTAAGTTTGAATAACTTGAATCGTAGTCTCTCGAATTGATAAAGGAATACAAAACTAATAGTAAATCAATCAATCTAGGATTGATAAAGGAATACAAAACCAATAGTAAATCAATCAATCTAGAATTGATAAAGGAATGCAAAACTAATAGTACGTCAATCAATCTGGAATTGATAAAGGAATACAAAACCAATAGTAAATCAATCTTTCTAGAATTGATAAAGGAATACAAAACCAATAGTAAATCAATCTTTCTAGAATTGATAAAGAAATACAAAACCAATAGTACATCAATTAATGCTTGAATTAGGAATTACGAAGTTTCAGCATTACAGTTTTATGTATAATTTGGTACCTATAAAGCACTAGTTAAGATTAGTTCTTTAACATTCTAGAATTGTTACTTGTGCTTGACATAATATAAGTAATTACGTATACTTGCGATACATATAAATAATTGTACTTGCAATACATGTAAATAATTACTCGTACTTGCGATTTTTAAATAATTACTCGACCTTGCGATACATGTAAATAATTGCGTGTACTTGCGCTACATATAAATAATTGCTCATGCGTATCGCATGAGCAATTATTTATATGTATCGCAAGTAAACACAATTATTTACATGTATCGCAAGTAATTAATAATTAATTGTATTTGCGGTACATGAAAGTAATTACTTGTTCTTGCAATACATATAAGTAATTGCATTTGCGGTACATGAAAGTAATTGTAATTGCGATACATATAAGTAATTGCATTTGCGATACATTTAAGCATTTACTTGTATTTCCGATGCATATATGTAATTGTACTTGTGACATACATAAATGCACTTGCGATACATGTAAGTAATTACTTATATTTGCGATAATAGAAATAACTGCTTGTAGTGTCGATATATATATATATATATATATATATATATATATATATATATATATATATATATATATATATATATATATATATATATATATATATATATATATATATATATATATATATATATATATATATATATATAAGTAATTTATGTACGATAAATGTTACGTCCTCTCTACGTTTTTTGTTGATAATTGATCATTTTGAAGCATTTTGTAAGTGAATGATGAATAAAATGCCTTTTCCCGCCATTTCATAAATATTGAACTAGAACCGCTAATAATTCAACAGGCATTGGAGCGTCTCCGGTTACCCAAATCGTGAGAACGGTCGCCCTGACACGGCATATATTATATGAAGGGATCACTAGCAATTATGCTAGTTTAGGAGGGGAACAACAAACGACAAAAGCGAGGATTAATACAGTCCCTATCGAGCCGCAACAAATCCCCTTTACTGTCATCACGAGCCAGACTTGTTCACATGCTAATGGCATGGCTTCACAAGGGTTTGACTAGAATCCCCAAGTTTTATGAGATTGAGCCATGTTCTAATTAGACAGAGCTTCATTACCAAATTTTTCGAGATGAGATGATTATGGCATTAATTATAACAAATCACAAATTTTGTGTGATCTCTTTATATAATCTGACCATAGTCCACCGAAAACTGCATAGCTCTATACATGCTTGAAGCAAATGTTTTAATCCAGTCTCTGAGTAGCATAGAGATAGTACGGCAGTATGCTTTAGTTGTGGCATATACACTCACACATATAAAAGAGGTGTCAGAAAATTGCGTTCAGTGTTATAGTCTTGCTAGCACACGCTTAGATACATACATACGCATATATATATATATATATATATATATATATATATATATATATATATATATATATATATATATATATATATATAGAGAGAGAGAGAGAGAGAGAGAGAGAGAGAGAGAGAGAGAGAGAGAGAGAGAGAGAGAGAGAGAGAACAGCCTCAATTCTTGAAGCTGTTCCACAAATCCTGTCATTGAAATGGCATGCAGCGACGAGTGAACAATTGCGAAATAGTATTTAATATCTTCTGCTTTAATAGACGAGCTGGAAATTCAGTTATATTTGGTTACAGTTCCTAATGTAATATTTAGGGTATTTTAAAACGTACGCTGATTTATCTACGTCAAGACGGGACTGTCTACACCAAAGCTGTGCCAGTATCAACTATTTTTATTGAGGGCTTGATTACGTCACATGAAGGTATTTTCGTATGAAACACTTTAGATCGCTTGCTGAAGAATTGACAGACTTAAATTGAAATCTAATGGAATATTGCTACCAGCCAATTATTACAGAAGATTAAACGTAAGTATATAACTTAAGCTAAGGAGTGATTTTAGAAGACAAAATCTAAATTATGACATATTGGCTGTTATAATTGCGCTCGACGTTTTATTAGATTCGCTATTTACTAATGAATGTGAGACTTTAATATTCCTAACTTGCCCACATTATCCACATCTACTTTTAAAAAAAACTTGCAAATAATCCAAAAGATGAGGTCAGCCTTGTGTAGACTAGTGTTTAATGTTGTAAATCCTCAACTAGCCCTTCCAATAAACACCGCTTTAATCTCACATTTCAAACATCGAATAGATCTACAAAACTCGTTATGCTACTGGCTAAATAAACCGAATATGATTGGTCGAGATGAGCAGAAGGGTCTACTTTTATTAGATAAAATACGCATAATCTGATTGGTCATACAGATTTTCAACTATATATTTGTTTGTTTCAAGACTTTACGGCAATACAAACTTATGAACGAAATAAAGATGAATGAAACTACACGTGTTTACGAAATATCGTGTCACCTAGCTATATTAGTTGAAACACTAAGACAGGACTCGTTGAACTAACGCAGACACCATTTACAACCGTAGCACGTGCTTACTTATTTATCATATATTATGCATTACAGCATGGAATCTGAGATTATAACCAGTCAAAGATACTGAAGCATCTAGAGAAAACGTTTACCTTGTCAGTAAGATTTATTCTTTTGGAATCTAACCTAAATTTTTTAAAATGAACCACAGACACACCAAACAAATGCGTATGACTTTGCAAGATTCATACCTTTGAACAGTTAATATAAATTGCACCCTGGACAAATAAGACTGTATGAAGTATGACACGATTGAGCTATCAGACTATATACCAGTGGTGCACTCTGGAAATATAAGGATGTATTCCATTTAAAGTCTATATAGCAGTGATTTTGCAGTAAATACTAGTTGTTTCAGTGTCCTGAAAAATGTAAGGTTTGTTGTTTGCTTCGCTCTAACATCTTCTACTACGAGGAGGATTAATGATAGGATCAATCAAAGACAGTATTATTGTCCAGTAATTTCTATTTCCACCCACACCACGAATAATAATCTCCGCCAGTGGGATCTTTAAAAGGTACTTAACAATTTAACTCGCTGAGTTCTTTCCGCATAGTTGCGAATTAAATCTATAGAAATAATGCCGTTATGCGGAGTTATATAGCTAGAACGCTTCGTATATATTTGTTTTATTACAAATAACAATAGATGTTTCTTATTGATGATGGACATAAAGCATTACCAGGCCTAAGGTATTCCACGCTGCATTATCCACAAAAATTGTTCGACGTACAGTGTCTTGTGAAGAGCCTTGAGAAGTGGTTCCGCCATTCATTTTCCCACAGTGTAATGGCTCTGATAGACAAGGGTGATTAATAAAACACAACTAAGTATCCCGATTACTGAGCGGCATGTGCCCTTTTTATAGTAAGGTTAACTGAATAAGTTAGGGATCATTTCGTATCTAATTTTTTTATCAGAGCCTGTTACTTCCGTGTTAAGACATCTTGCAACCTATTTACCGTAAATCAACTAGTATGTGAAATGCGCGCAGAACAGAATGAAGAATGAACCACCGAGAGAAAGAATGCTAATATTGGGCAGACGAAGAAGAAGATGGAAGCGAACTATATTTTCTATTAATGACGGAAGCATTATTCCAAACTTAGACCCGGTTTATGTAACCCGAATACTATATTGCGCAACGGTGTTGACCTTGCACAGAAATAACTTGTCGAAAAGGTAGATGTATATTGAGCTTGAACGGCTAGGCGAACACTTGTATTTATATACATCCTAGGGACAAGTGGTGACGTTGGCGCTTACTGGGAGGGGAGCAGCAAGGCTTAATCTGCTTTTTATTCGGGTAATCTAGCAGCAGATCTACAAACGCGTATCAGTTATGGTTTCTGATTGGACCAATCAGTATGCGTGAAAACATGCTGGCATATGTAGAGGTGTATAAATTCTTGTCGTGTCTGGTAAAACTGTACCAATTTGCGGAGTCTTTCAGGCTTCACTACATATTCATTTGCGTCGAGACCAATTCTTGGTAATGAGGGTTTTCTGTTTGACTGGGGATTTGGAGAAACGCAGGCATATGATGGTTCAAATCGGTCTTTAAGTTACAAGCATATAAATAACTGAGTAGAAGGAAACAAACTGACTGCTCTGAAAACCGATCTCTTTAAAAGAATGACTTTTATATCTAACCTTGCATGCAAGAAAGTTTTATTTGCTGCTGTACCGTATAAAATCGTCTGAATCAATCCCAAGGTTACCTCGTTTAGCTGTCCTTTAATTGTACTAAATTATGTTTGAATCTACTACTGAATATCGTGCTTTGGACTAGGGTTTATCACCTGTTGTCTCTAACTTATTGGGGGTGGGAGTAGTTGTAGTTTTTAAAATTATTAATTAATTTATTAATTTATTATATAATATCAGTAAGTTTAATGAGTCTCACTGATTATACATGCACTACATAATTAATCGCTGTGAACATACATAATCGCTGTGAACATTAATAATCGATTATGAAAGCAAATGTCTCATGTGTGTGTGTGTGTGTGTGTGTGTGTGATTAGGAATTTATACATGCATTAACAAAATTTCAGTCATCTCGTTACGATGTCTGCAGTCGGGCAGTTTATAGTGATATCCAGCACTGGGGCTTCATGTCGCAGACACGTAGCATGATGTCCCACCCAGTCACATTATCCAGACACCAGGCCAACCAGTCCTAACACTAACCTCTTATTGCTGAGCGCAATGGGAGGCAAGGCAACTGTTTAGTAACTATTTTGTACGTCTTGTCTCATGTTTCACCCATAACAATGTACGATATAGGAAAATGCGATTTAATGAAGAATGGAGTGGGTGGAATGTGTATCTCCGACTGACTCATATTTACTTCATTTCATACTTTTAAAAAATATCACAGCGTTATATGCCTTCATCCTAATAACATTTAAAGTATCGAAGATCGAAAGGAAAACAATAAATTTTAAAAAACGTGGTGCTGGGGAGCTTTTAACACACAACTTAAAAAAAATAAGTTGAAATCCCCTAACGTTTTCACGGGATCCTGGCTGTAATAACTGACTAAATGCTTCTGCGTAGACTTCATACATACCAAATATTTACCCATCCTGTCTTCACAATATAGCCATTTTACATTTTATCACCAGCCATGAACGCGTCACCGGTATTTTTTCTCGGTATGATTCCCGTGTTATCCTTTGTACTGCTCGGTTAGATGAAGATTTACCTGTAGAAAGCCAACACCGTTCAAAATTCCAACATTAAGGTATTTCAGGTATTTCTAGATCTAATAATTCTAGCTGGTCCGGAACATTTAGTCTTTCTGGTATGCCCCTGACTGCGGAACAAACGAACTGGCTTTGATTTTCACCTCGACTCTAGATCTTGTATCCACTTCCGTCACAGTAGCTGATGGCATGTTTGCAAATGGGTTTCGGGGTAAGTTGGTCTAATCAATCCCCACCCATCCCCGCCACAGTATGGGCTGATGTTGACCTGACGGACCGTCCATCGGTATCAGCATTTATCTTTTAACAATAATTTTGGGTCATCTCTGTTGGTGCCTTCTTGAAGGTGTTCCATTCCAAACCGTTAAGATCATTGATAACCATGACAACAATAAATGTTGTTTCTTACATTAACACACCATCCTCGGCCCTTAAACGTAAATATATGAGATATTACTCTTAATTATCTGTTATCACACACACACACACACACACACACACACACACACACACACACACACACATACACAAACACACACACACACAGATAGATATATATATATATATATATATATATATATATATATATATATATATATATATATATATATATATATATATATATATATATATATATATATATATATATATATATATATATATGATTTAGTCTTGTTTTATTTCATGAAAACTGGTTGTCCATTCAGAAAGGGACCACAATGTGTTACAAAGTTCGAAATAAATCTTTGTTAATGGGCGTCGGGCGTCTTGACCCATTTCAGTTTAAGGTCAGCACGGTGTACGGAACATTCGTGACTCCATTTAACCCCATTTTTGTGATCTTTTAGATTCGGATTGCTTGTTAGTGTTAAATGACTTGTAAGACAAATAAACACATATGGGAAGAATAAACTATATGTTCAGCATGTCAGCAATGAGGGATCGCTTGTGTGAGATTGCCTGTTATTGGAGGCGGGATTGGGAGTTGTAGATCCACACCTACTTGACATTTGAGATATACAAATAAGTGACATATGATGCGAAAATGACAGTATTGTAAGCTCATTAGGTTAAATATACTCCTTAAATAATTTGAACTTAATTTTACTGACAAAACGTAATCATGATAACTTTTTGACATAATTTTTATGAAAGTATATCGATGAAATGAAAAGCTATTGACAAGTATATGTATTCTTTTTTAGATGAAAGTGTGTTTTCATAAACTTGTCATTATTTATGATGCTACTGTCAAATGATTGAGAAACGGGTATATTGGATATTTCATATATATATATATATATATATATATATATATATATATATATATATATATATATATATATATATATATATATATATATATTGTAAAAACGGAAAAGCATCGTACTTTGGCCATTGCAAAATTATTCTAATGAAGCTAAATGACTGACTGCAAGGCAGATGGCGAGAGAATGCAGTTTGCATTAATATCATAAATTTCATTTTTATCCGTCTAATCTGATGACAGGATAGTGGAATTAATATCAAGGGTAAAAAGGAATGAAATATAATGACGCTACAGTCAAAGATAATTAAAAGAATCCAATAACCCAATGATAAAGAATGGAGTTTCTTCAGCAGTGGCTGTGGTCATTTGGCTGAGGACCTTTAACCCTCTATGCAGGAACTTTGACCTCTGGACAGCGGCGCACGAGACTTGACCCCTCTTTAACACCGGACAGGAGATCAGGAGGCGGTGCGGCACCTTGCCATTAAAGGCCTCTACGAGGGTCAGCACCAAAATACGAAAAGATTTTGCTATCATGTTAAAAAAGATTCAGTGTTTTTAGCAAAAATTCACAAGTAGACGCAGATGACATTTACGGCAGACACGGTCCTCTTCTGACACGTCGTATTAGGGCATCTTTCGACGACAATTTCAGTGCCATTGATATTAATGCCAAATATGATTTTTGTCCGATAAAGGTGTACATGTTGATTAAGATTACATTATTGTTACCTTGTACGCCCTTTTCTTACACACCGGAACATATAGCATACAAATTAATTTGAATATACCCTTTCGTTTTTATTACAGGTATCCAGCACCGCGGACGGGGTAGGACAACTAGGACAAAATTCAGGGGGTGCAATATTGGTAAGGGGCCATACCGCGGTCATAATATATAATTCATAGGGGCCTACTGGAGAATTGTCCTCGGTCTCACAAATCCTATCAGCGACCATACATCTGTCTACCAATCTTGTTCTTCTTCCCTGCCGCTAATGTAACTAACAACATACGGTGAAATCGAGATATTCAGTGTGCCTTATTTTTCATTAACATATTATTATATGTATAATGTATTGCATATAAAATTTGGAATTGCATCTTAAAGAAGGTTTAGGGAACAGTTGAATGATAATGAATGCAAAGACGAAATGGAATACGTTCGATAATACAACGTGGCATCTGATGCCAGGATGCATAGATTCCGTTGAAAACTTGTTTTGATTTAACACTCGCGCTCTGTATCTTTCAACATATTTCCATTGAATTAGTATGATAGCCATCAGGTCAAAATGCAGTCCCAATTGGTCATATCGAATAACTTCTGACTGCAGAATAAACATGGGCTGGCCATCCGACATGACACTTATTCTATGTCGAAGTTCGGCTATAAATCAGCTTCTGCTGACCTCTGTCCGGCTAGATCGGACCTGAAATTACAATATCAGGCTAAATAAATACACTGTTCTTCAATTGGCAGACGTTCGTCGGAAATGATGAGAACTTGTCACATACGACTCTGATGCGTTGATAAACTTCTTTCTCCATCCAAAAAGTGTCATTTTAAAGAATGTTTGATAGATTGTAGTGAATTAACAGAAATATACCACAAAGTCATACAGAAATTGAACTTACATATGATAAACTTATATTTTTTGTATTTTTTAATGTTAAGGGTACTAGACAAGTCAATTGGAGTACTTTTAATATTTGCATCTCCAAGTATGTGTTGGGATATTTATAATACAATACTATTTATGCCGATAAATTGTCTTTAAAGTGACAAAAATGGATCACGCATGAAGTTAGCAAAAGACCAGTAAGAATAGACTCAACACTGCAATTTGTCAGTCTTTATACCTTTTCCTTATATTCGTGTAATGCACGGGAATAATGTACAAATGCTATATTTAGGGTTTTAACTCAATTCGATTTCTATATTTATGCCCTGTATAGTGATGTATTCATTTGATATATAATATTTCATATTAGATAGGGACTCACAAACGTTGATTATATGTGGACAACCCACGAGTAGCATTGCGTTTACGACATTTCTGCATTTGGACAAATTCCGAGTAGCATTGCATTTCTGCAATGGGACGAATTTCAAATAGCATTGTGTTTACGACATCTACTAATTTGGACAACCCACAAGTAGCATTATATATTCGACATCAATTTAATGGGACAAGTTCCGAATAACATTGCATTTACGACATCTCTGCCTTTAAGATTTTTAATGCATGCATAAAGTGAAATACTTTGTCGTATTAAAAACAAACATGTGACGAGTATAATGAACCGCAAATTTGTTATATTATTCTTCATATTAAGCATTATCAACAACTTAAGTTTAGCACCACACTGGAAATAAAATAAAATATTTAGAATTAAGATTGAGTGATATTGTTATATTCTCTTGCTATCCAAGGTTATTCAATGGTATTTTCTCACAATTAGGATACAATAACTTCCATATCACATTTTGAATATATTCTGGTCAACCAGCGTCAGCAATGAAGTTTATTGAATGTAATGCCCATGACCAAACAATTGGCTTAGTGATTTCCGCATTAACGTCTCTCATCTCATGGTCATTACTGCATTGTAGTCCTCATTGACAGGCATGTTCAATTTATCATTAATTTCACTTTATATCCGGTATCCTATACAGTGCAAATAGCATCCGGTCTAATATTTAAACACATACGGGATGTTTAAAGTTGTATTTGTATGTCGACTAGGCGATGTGGGTTTTATTTTGTTTTCTTTTATTTAGTCTGCATGTGGGTTTTGTTTTGTTTGTTTTGAAATCTGTTTGAACATGTGTACTTTTCCCAGCTAGACTTGAGGTCTCCTTTTTAGGCATTCTATATAGTAAATGTATCTAGCTTATTCCACTGTAACCGTTTTTGATTCTTTCAAGTTTCGTTTTACGTCGCCTCGAAAGTTGAGAGTTTACTTGTCACACTGTCTGTAATGTGAAAGAAGAGAAGACGCAGTGATTGATATCAGCTTCATAAATGAAAGTTGAAAACTAAAGTATGTTGTTATATAAAAAAAAGTGTCATAAACTGAAGAAAATCCATGTTCAGCATAGTGAAAAGGTACCCTTTAATTATAGATTTAAGCATGTATGTTTTGCTACAATATTTGTTATAATTCTCCATCGGAAAAAAACCATTTGTATTCCTTCATTTCAATTCTTAGTCTTCCACTGGTGTTTACTTACAAACACTGATTCTATTAGTTAACTTAATTGTAGTTGTTGTCCAAAATGCAATATACTTTCTTGGAAATAACATATTTTAATATTGATGTTATGACGCGTGCGAATATATCCGTCATCGACAATGCTGGATGGAGTGCTATTTCTATCCAGATGTGACATATGACGGGGTTCAATTAATCTAGCGCTCGAATAAATATGGATGCCAAATTTAATAAGGTCCAATCGAGTGCTTAGGGATTGGCTTTAGACCTCTGACCTCGCGATCTCAAGCTTTGACCTCAGGTGGACGATGAACATAAGATGACCTTTCCGGAGTTCTGGTATGGTGATAGCGGTTAAGTTGTGGTCTTTGTGGTAAAAAAAAAAATCATTTTAAGATGCACGGATGGTTCGTCAACAAATTTAAACATTATAAGACAAATCCCCTAATGGAAAAATGGAACACCTTAAGCTATTACAAAAAATAATTATATCTATTTTCAAAGTAATTTTCCTTCATCCCCTAAAATCATCGTTAAATTCAGGGAAGCAAAATGTTGCACAATGTAAGGTCCATTTGATATGACAATCAAACAAGAGCGGTATAGATTCTCCTTCTAAAGAAAACAAAATTATTTGTGAAATATTTATTTCCACGCAAGTCTTTTTAGGCTCGCATACACAACTAGCCGTTTGATAGGAAACTTAATGCGTTTTTTATTCGGTTCATTATAAAAAAAGAAGTTCATTAAAAGATAATAACGCTTCGTGGTATTTTGTTTTGGCAAAATGTTTCTAACCCATTGCTTAAGAGATCTATCATTATCATTGCTTTGGAACTACATTAGTATGTGTAGTTGACATATAATGTTGGCAGACAAGTTCAAACATTGCTTTCTGCAGCGAATTATCGTGTTGTGTTTTCGTTTATTGAAACGTTGTTGATTTTATTTCTCCGTTTCTCTTTATACAAACCATGGACCAGTGACATTTTCACTATCACTGTCTGCAATCAAATCTGTGAACGAGCGAGTATAAACAAATGAACAATTTTGGATGGAAGCTCAACTTCTCTCTGAAACTCTGTAACATCCCTAACAAATAATTATTTAAACCTTCTCGGTGAAATTATATATTAGTGCGACTGATTTTTTTTCGAAACAAAAAAATAGGTGATTAAAAAAAACGAAATGACGAGCATCAGAACACCATTAATAGTAACAGGTGTTTACTATTTGAATTTTCTTCAAACGCCAGGATTTAAAGAGAGTAGATATTTTAGTATAGTGACTCAACGAATTATACAATTTCTCGACTGAATGAATTGAATTATTTTGTTGTTTCGTTTGCTATGTTCAAAACGATTGATTATCAGCGAAGATGTCAAATTTGATCAGATGTATGCGTTTGATAGAGTAGTGATTTATGTGAACATACGGTTGGTATTTAATTGGTCAGCTTGCCCAGCTGACAGTCATCCTTACTAGTCAAGGGTCACACCCTCCACTGACCGGAGGTCTAAGTTTGTGGTCAAGGTTAGAAATAACAACTGCTAGATTAGGAAAAATAATGCCTTCCGTCAATAGGACAATCAGGAAATTTTTATGGGGTTCTTTAAGTTGTCAAAAAGCAATTTTCTAATGCAGATCGAAATCCTCACAATAAGATAGCTATATGAATAATTGCACTTCATTTTGATATTATTTTACACATTGACAACAATATGACCATCTGTTGACAGAATAGCCATATGACAGTTGCTCACATTTTTGTCATAGTATTTCAAAATGTAACTCAGTAAAGAAGTAGACAAATAGAAGTAATAAAACCAAACAAATTAATGTTTTCAAATTAATTTTGTATTCATTATACATTAAGGTCAAAAGCGGACACACTGCCTTTCAAATAGATTTGAGCTTTGACTGGTTTCAAAGAAAATAAACATTGGCATTAGTTTCGATTATTTGAATTAGTAGAAAACACTTACCGTGTATGTAATGTCTTTCGCAATATTTAAACGGTACGAAAATGGTACGGCAAGCATAGGGAAATTTATTTTAAAAGAACTTACTAGAAAAGGATCGAATAAATGTATTAATAATGAATCGGAGTAAACAAAAACACAGAAAGAAAAAAATACTGAATTTCAGTAAGTACAGAGGGTGCGATACGTAACTATCTTCGAAAAATAAACCAAAACAAACCCGGACTGGTTCTAAAAGGTACGGAAACGAAGAGACGATTGGTCCATGATAATAAACTCTACGAAATAACAGACTGCCAAACAATATTTGATTTAATTCCTCTGACAGTACACAGATGTTTTCTAAAATGGGACTGGGTGAGATGGGGCATGCAAGTTTTTTAATGACTTTTTGAATATTTTTGTAAAAAAAACTAAAATCAATCAAGACAATAGAACCCAGCTTCACGTCATAATTAGGCAGGGAGGACAGATACAGCGAGCCAGTAAAGTGTGTGGGAGTGGGGTAGATAATAAATAATAATAACAATAATAATAATAATAATAATAATAATAATAATAATAATAGTAATAATAATAATAATATATAATAATGATAATAATAATGATAATAATAATATTGATAATAATAATAATATTGATATAATAATGATAATAATAATAACGTAAAACGAATAGTAATACTCCTACCTGTAATAATAATAGTTATGATAATAATAATAATAATAATAATGATATGAAAATAATATAATAATACTAATATAAAGTAATAAAAAATAATAATGAAATTGTCAATAATAATGATATAATATTAATACTAATAATAATAATTATAATGTTAATAATAATAATAATAATAATAATGTTCATAATAATAATAATAATATTGTTCATCGTCAAAAAAAATTAATAATAACAGCAACAACAACAATAATAATAATAATAATAACAAAAATAAAAATAATGTTCATAATAATAATGTTCATAATAATAATGATGTTCATAATAATAATAATAATAATAATAATAATAATAATAATAATAATAATAATAATATGGGTATTGACTACACAGGATGAGCATTCTGAATAGAAACGGCCAACGTTTTTCTGGATTTTCTCGATATAAACCTTGATTTTACACAAGTAAGGAGGAACGAACGCGTGGATAAATATATGGACGACCAGTAGAAGCCGAAATTTGCATGTAGGCTTCTTTGTAATGAAAGGTTGATTGTGACAGAAAGGCAAATTGTACAATTGTAAAAGTATACATGAATAAATCTACATTGCTTTGCAAAAGGCAAATTGTACAATTGTAAAAAATATACAAGAATAAATCTACGGTACGTTACAAATGGAAAATTGTTGTATGGGATATCAAGCTATAATTACTTTCACACGTGTCAGCATTTTATTCATTAACATGGTATTAACCAGTATTAGTATTAATGGAAACTGTCAATGTACGTTTTTTACTTTCTTATATTTCAAGTATATCTAACTTGATTCGGTTTATTCGAAACAAAACTTTTACAATAGTTATCGTTTGATTACATAATGTAGTGATGCAGCCGGTTGATTTATCATGATACATTTTTGATCTTTGTTAATGGGGTATCATTCCATCGTATACGCTTTTTAGATAAGTCTGAACGATTTCTTGGATGATTCCATTTTCCAATTTTTACACATGTCATCATTATTTAAAAAATCGTGTTTAAGTGGCAAAATATACAGCTATCATAGTTTTGTTTTGTTGTTTTGTTTTATCGACGCATTAGATAAATAGTTATCGGTTGTGGCAGGCCATTAACTGTCTAAGGAGATGAAATATGTGACGAGCTCGCGCCAACCTGCAGCTTGAAGTAGCTGACCAACTGTCTGGCGGTAACATTATTTTACCGAACCGTTTTAGAGCCTCCGTATTCCTCAAGTTCTCAAATACAAGTATGTTATCACCATTCCTACACTGTTAGGAAAATATAAAGAAAATTAATAGAAAATGAAAGCGTGTTACAGTTGGACGTCAATTTCAGCATTGGAGCAAATAAACAAACTACTGCGTCTAATTAAATGAAAGGTAAATAATTTTTTTAAAAAGTCTATTTAACCTAAATCAAAATTATTATATGATCGAATATGTTTCATAAAATGCAGAGCTAAAAGAAGTTTAAAAATTATCGTCACAAAACGAAAGCATTTTCTAAACCATAAGGAAGAATACAATAATCGCTATCTCTCTGTGAAACACAGTTATTGGTAAAATGTCATAGTTCAAATTAGATTTGCTCGATGTAAGTTATGAAAACATTTCATTTGAAAATATGCAGCCTTGCAAATGGCTCAACATTTTTAAATTTTGTTCAAAGACATTACGAAGCATAGTCAGAGTTTAGAGTAGAACCATTAAAATCAAACAATATTAAATGTCTTCACACTATTTTGTATTCATTCTATATATTTATAATTATAAAATCTTGTCATGCAATGCCGCGAAGGAAAATTGTGGAATTCAATTAGCTTAGACAACTCAATCGATTGCATCCTGTCTAACATATTATATCGAGAATTTATACTTTAAATAAAACATCAGTGTTCAAATTGTCAGTCAAGAAATGATAATTTACAGTAACATAAAATTATTCAGGTTTCTGAACTATGAACGTTACCTGCTGGATTTAAATGTGAGAACGACAATGAGCACCAACGTTCCCTCTAATATTTGTCCTGCGTGCGCGAAATTTTGAAACTGCGGCGCGGCATTTTCCTATGAGTCGCGCAGCCGCGCTACTTAGAGGGAATGTTGATTGGGATCCATAAATCTGAGACACCCAAAGATCGTAGTCAAAGCTAATCAGATATAGTACAGAAATTAACTTATTTAGTTAAACGTGAGGATTTTATATCTGGTGAACTGTCAAATGTGTATCTCAAAATATTGGAAATACTCGACATGATAGATTATTAATCTATATTGCCAAGAATGACAACTGACCAATACAAGTCTAGGCGAATGGTTACTAATTTATCAAACAGTAATTTCCAACTCATACGTTTACGTTGGTGGTGGCAAAGAAATACGTAAGATAAAATAATTGGAGAATTCAATTACACGTGCTATAGTATTCAATTACATCTATAATAAATGAAGGCGGAAATGAATTCCATTTGGACATTTCATTTTCTCTGCAACCTCTCCGGTGGCCTAAAGGGTTGGTGTTCGCCTAAGGTGCATGTTGTTGCGAGTTCGAATCGCGGCCGAGTCATATCAAAAACCTTTTACATGGAGACGATACCATACCTAATTCAGAATATTCTTAAACTGGGGTGGAAAAAATGTAAAATTACTGAGATAAATTATAAATAGAAGTAAGTAGAGAAACGTCCATATTTAGAATATTGACTTAGAGGTAAACGTGATGATTGATAGAACAAACGTCTTCTCTAGTATTCTTCCCTTATGTATAATCTAATTCAATATTTTATATCTTCCCGCTGTTAAAGATGTTAACATTTTTTAACTATTACGACTTTTTTTCCTAAAATGAGTAATAAAAAACAAGCAAAAACACAAGGTTTGTAAAGTTCAACCACTAATTTATTACCCTTGAATACAAAGTGAAAAATACAAAAAATAATTTCTAATAACCTTAGAATTTCTAACACAAGACCTAATTATTAAAGTTCCTTAGAAACGTTAGTGGCATTGCAAAATAAATCCAATGCAGAACGTGTTGATATGTCTGTCATAATAATGACGTTCAAATAGTAATTTGTTAAATCACAAATAAATATATCCAAGAATATATCCTTGTTTGAATTTCATTATCAAGAATGTTATGTTAGATGAGCAGTTAATAAATAATTTGAATACTAAACTCCAGCCCAAATGAAACATATTTTAACTATTCATTAACATATGAATTGTGATGGTTCATAATATTGATATTCTTTCTTAAACGCATAAATTAAATTGATATGAATAATCTCCTCACAAATATTCAACATAATTGAAGATTTTGTTCCTCAGAAATGTAGATATATGTCTCTTAGGTTTCATACTGTTTTTCTTTCTTTTATGTTGTCTTTATGTATCAAACTATCGATTTCACCATGTATTTTTTTCCTCAATGTATGTATTTTGTAAATTTTACTTTATATTTGTAATTTGGTTTATGTATGCAGGGGTCTGATTTTTATTACCTGTCATGTTTGCCGACGCTGAAGTTTGCAGAGCAATAAGTTGAAAAAATACCATATTCCATTTCAAACGTATTTAAATGGATTAGTTGGTAAATTTTCTTAGAATTGTTTCAAATAATATTTTTCCTTTTAATTTTATCATGTTTTATTCCAACCGAACTGTCTGAGTGGTCAATAGCTAGGTTACCTCAGTGTAACGCCAAGTTAATTACTCAGACAAAAGTGACAAAGTTTGTCCAATCCATTAGAGAAACCGCCACTCAATAATTATGGACGCCATAAGAGATAGTTCTGACACGATAATTGATAGATGATTTCTTCATGGAAAAATTATGAATGCTTCACGCAGAGCGTTAAGATCACACTAGGGTTTACGAAGTTTTGAAAACGTTTTCAGATTACCAGTTGCTTGCCTAGTTAAATCAATATTGGACTTAGTTTGTCGTTAATTAGGACAGCCCACCATGTGTCCGTGGAGAAAAACTGAAAGACAAATTGCAAGTCTTTCAGACATTTAATAAGATGAGGAAATATATAATTGTGATTGGCATAAAATTAATCAGTTCATTTTAGCATCATAGCAGGCAATTTCCATACTTAGGAAGTTTTACAGTTGTGATCTGACAAAAGCTAAAATATGGATGCTGTACTGCGCATACATACTATTTCAGGTGCTTTCAAGGTAGACATTTTTTTTTCAATTACGAAAAATATGCTACTAACTTTGAAGGGAGTATCCTTTATAAAGGTGTATTGTTCAAGTCTATACAAGTGATGGTTATAATTATTATTCTGGTAGATTACATATTTTAGAATGGACGTGTGTCAAATATATAAGAACTGCGACTCGGAAAACACAATGACGTGACTTGTTTGTTCTTTTTGCAATAGCTTGTATCTGTACCTGATATACATACATGTACACTATTCGCAAAGGGCCAGGTGTACTCGAAAAGTAGGTATTATAGTGCATGGTATGACAGAGCCATGTTGCTTTCATATTACATACAAATGAATGCATGGTATGACAAAACCATATTACTTGAATAGTGCATACATATGAATGCATGGTATAACAAAACCAAATTGCTTGAATAGTGCATACATATGAATGCATGGTATGGCAAAACCAAATTGCTTGAATAGTGCATACATATGAATGCATGGTATGGCAAAACCAAATTGCTTAAATAGTGCATACATATGAATGCTGGGTATGGCAAAACGAAAATTGCTGGAATAGTGCATATATATGAATGCATGGTATGGCAAAACCATATTGCTTGAACAGTGCATACATATGAATGTTGGGTATGTAGAATCATACTGCTTGTCTGAACTAGTGCATGCACGCAGCTCAACGTAATATCAAGAATGGAGGGACCAATTAGGTAGATCTACGTACGCACCATATGGTAAATGCAATACTTTTACATGACACTAGTGTGGATTTGGACACAATACATAATAGTTATTTTGGGTATTGAAATTTATGTGCAAACAAAGGCATGTCGTAATCAGCCAGGTAAATAAATGGTGTTATATATATATATATATATATATATATATATATATATATATATATATATATATATATATATATATATATATATATATATATATATATATATATATATATATATAGCGTTACGCTCTTTTGTTTTGAAACATTTATAGCGATCAAGTATATACATTGGAATTATTCTTTATGGTACGGACTTATTCTGTACGGTATGGATTTATCCTGAATGGCATGGGTTTATTCTGTACGGTACAGATTTATTCTGTACAGTACGGACTTATTCTGTACAGTATGGATTTATTCGGTTCGGTATGGGTTTATTCTCTACGGTACTATATGGATTTATTTAAAAAGTACGGTATGGAATTATTCTGTTCGGTATGGACTTATTCTATACAGTACGGACATATTTATCTGGCACGGACTTATTCTGTACGGTACTAGTTCTTTGTTTTATTCCGTTTAGACTCATTTTGGAAAATGGAAATCACGGAAATAAAATATCATATGAAGATACGTTACCTTTGTATTTCCAAAATCTGCGATATTTTTCTGACATTTCAAAAGCATTCCTTACAATTTATTGAGATAGATTAATACAGTTATAGACTTTAAAAGCATACGATGAGAAAGCAAGATTTTCAACAAATCCAGATGACAGATCTATTTATTTATCAGGTTGATGAGATTTTAATTAATCTGAATTAAAATACAAATCTATTATTAATATTCCTGGTCACTTGATCAAATTGTACATGTATTCTGACATCATTATAAAGTCTGGTTTCGATATAGAACCTTTTTTTTAGGAAACGTTCGATGAAAATTCTTTCTTTGTTGTTGATAACATTAATACGAGTGCAATGACTGCAATTATTAACTATATTAAAACTGAAAAGTCGTTACCCAGATTTAAATTTGCCTTATATCCAGACGAAAAGAAATTTTCAAAAACTTGGCGCATCAAATAGCAGTACAGATAGACGAATGAATGAAAGAAAAGAAAAAAGAAGCTGCCAAAGAGAGCACATCACTGACTGGTTATTACAGGTGTAAATAATATTAAAAAAACACGATGAGGTACTTTCAAAAGTCCACTAATGGGTTTCCGTCAAGTTAATTTGCAGAAAGCTTTATCACCATTAGGAGAGTTGAATGCTTACATGCGGTTGCTACAGTATTTTAGCAAGCGATTTGACCAATCACATGACAAGAAGTAAATATAGTCAAATGACAATGATTTTAAAAAGTGATGGGGAGTACCGAGAGGAAATTATCAACTTGCGTTCTCAACACGTTATTCTTTGCTGACTTTATTGCTAGGCAAGCGGAAATTAACACTCAGCTAAATGACCAAACCAAAGGGATTGCTGTTAAGAAATGTTATATACAGTAAATACTAATTACAGCTCATCTTCTATTCAGTGGCGTCACTAGGGGATGAAGGGGGTGGGGTGGGGTGGGGTGGGGTTCAGACAGCACCTGGTGACGCCATCGGAGGGGGGGGGGACAACAAAATGACATTACTAAGGATTATGTATGATCTGTTACGGAAGGAGGTCCATGGGGTGACACCGTGAGTTACCACACTGGCTGATACCACCCCTAGTGGGGATTTTCCCGGGTTCTTCCTTCATTATTAATACTGGCCTGACCACCTTAAAGCTGTAACTGACCACTGTCTGATGCTTTATGAACTTGCCATGCTTGTATTGTGGCTAGTTGCGCTTCAGTGCGTTTACAGATAATATATGGACAATACATCTTGTACAAACGTCATAGTGGGGCGGACAGCCTCGTGTGTATAGACAGGACTATATCCTTTGCATTCACATATATCACCGAAATTGCCATTTTTCTCTTTAAAATCCTATTTGTTTAAGTGTTCCCTGTATCCTGCTGGCAGGAGGTAGACGAACCATAAAAAATTAAGGCTGTGACAAGTTTTAAATAAAGAACTGACACTAAGTTATTTCTCATTTTTCCACATTGTATTTCGTGATCTCCAGTTAAAGATTTATTTAATTGGTTGGATAATTGACGTGGTATTTGAACAAATCATTACATGTCGAAGTTTATGGCAAAATAAAAATAATTTCTCAGTTATGTTTAGAGTAAATTTCGAAATTGCTTGCACCAAATTCAGTACTCAAAATTCGTTAAAATGATCGATTACAAATATATTCGCTGTCAAGGTCGTTCAGTGTCAGGAAATACTTTTATAAAAAATCAACTCTATGTGTCACGGAGTGTCAGCATGTGTCGTTGGGTATCATTACGTGTTCTAAGTGTCAGCATGTGTCTTTGGATATCATTATGTGTTCTAAAGGTCAGCATGTATCTTTGGATATCATTATGTGTTCTAAAGGTCAGCATTTTGATATCATTATGCGTTCTAAGTGTCAGCATGTGTTGTTAGGTATCATTACGTGTTCTAAGTTTCAGCATGTGTTGTTGGGTATCATTACGTGTTCTAAGTGTCAGCATGTGTCTTTGAGTATCATCATATGTTCTAAGTGTCAGTATGTGTTGTTGGGTATCAATATATGTTCTAAGTGTCAGCATGGGTCGTTGGGTATCAATATGTGTTCTAAAGGTCAGCATGTGTCATCGGGTATCAATATGTGTTCTAAAGGTCAGCATGTGTCTTTGGGTATCAATATGTGTTCTTAAGGTTAGTATGAATCGTTGGGTATCATTATGTGTTCTAAGTGTCAGCATGGGTCGTTGGGTATCAATATATGTGTTTTAAAGGTCAGTATGTATCTTTGGGTATCAGTATGTGTTCTAAGTGTCAGTATGGGTCGTTGTGTATCAATAGGTTTAGTGAGTATCAGTATATTACGTTGAGTGTCAGGAAATATTAAACTTCAGCTGTATGTGTCATTGACTCTCAGTATGTGTCGTTTAGTGTCTTTATGTGTCGTTTAGTGTCTTTATGTGTCGTTGAGTGTCTTTATGTGTCGTTTAGTGTCTTTATGTGTCGTTTAGTGTCAGTGTGTGTCAGTATGTGTCACTGAGTGTCAGAACATACTTGCTAAGCCTATGGGAACACTATCCAAATACAATTCAAAAACAATATTGACGTTTTGGAGTTATTTGGTACAGTGCACGCAGAATGCAGATTTCTTCTTATTTGGTCTGTAAAATATATAACCTTTAATGCCAAATTTTAAAACAAAATCAGATGTAAGTATATTGACTGCACACGAGAGATTGTGTCTTACAAATATCACTAGAGGCTCCTTATTGTAGCTTACAAGATTGATTAAATCCCTGTCAAAGAGAGAATCGTCTCAATATAGATCATAGTCTCACAAAGCTATTTTAGTATAAACATTTTACCTATAAATACAGTGGCAAATTTGTATACCTCACAAAGCTATTTTAGTATGAACATTTTACCTATAAATACAGTGGCAAATTTATATACCTCACAAACTACGAATCTTTACTTTTTTGCATTTGCGTTATAAACATCCATACGATAAATATACACATACAAAGCTAAATCTGATAATATAATTTCACCTTGATGCAGATCGTAGTGTATAGTATTTATATGTATTCTGCTACAAATTTTGTGTACCTTGTCTGTATCGACCGCTTGCATATCCACCTGTTTCAGATCGTTTCAATTGCCTCTCATTCCGTTCCCGTTTTGTACAGTTTATAACTGCTCTAACGTTATACATATCTTACACTACAATTTCATACCGATTTTGAATAGTTGCACAACGTCTCTCTATAGTTCCTGAATTTTGGTTTATTTCTTTAATTTAATTTAAACAAACGTTCATCTTTTCCTCGTAAATTCTTGCATGAAACAGACAATAGAAAGATGAGCGTAGCCGACTGACATGCTCCGTCACTGACCTTAATTGCGCGCGTTGGTGTGAGTGTGTGTGATATAGACTTTAAAGGTAGCTTTTACAATGTTTCAGTGTATCGCTACGTTATCTGCCATGTTGCAGTTTATAGTGATGTCTAGCACTGGGACATCATACCACAGATTATATTATCCTGACACCAGGCCAACCAGTCCTAACACTAACATCTTAATGTTGAACGCCGAGCGGTACAGCTTTTATTACAATTTCTGTAAGTCTTTGGTATGACTGCCGGGGTTCGAATAGCAACTTGCCGCATCCGTAGCGGACTCTCTATCCATTAGGCCACCGGAGTGGTACCTTTATTGCATGTGACAATATGTTAGTGTGTCTTAATTCTTAGCGGTAGTTAGGTAAACTAAGGAAACATCGGTCCTTATATATATATATATATATATATATATATATATATATATATATATATATATATATATATATATATATATATATATATATATATATATATATATATATATATATATATATATATATATATATATATATATATATATATATATATCTTTCATATTTGTATTTGTGTCAATTTTGCTACCTAATTTTGTTTTGAGTACTCTAGAACATTTTACTGTTTTTCAACTAGATATATCGTTAACATCAAAGCCAGTCTAACTGATTGAAAATTCAGTTACAATTTCAGTGTAATAGCAGCTTTTTATATCATTATCGTTTTTCAGTTACATTGTAATACATGCATATTTGAACATAGTCATATATATCAGTTACATTGCAAGTCATTAATTTGTATCATATTCGTATATCAGTTACAGTGTATGCTCTGCATTTTGTATCGTACGTCAATTAGAGTGTAATACATGCATTTTGTATCATTATCTTTCAGTTACAGTGTAATGCAGGCATTGTGTATCGCAATTCAATAGCATTGCAACATTCGTTTTGTAATGTTAAACAGATGCGTTTATATCCAGCAAATGTCGGCTACAACACACATATAAAGGAGTTATATGCACTATATACCCAAATATATAAGCATACATATTCGACATTCTTACATACATTTATAAAGTGTAATTTACTGCCGAAATAATTTTAAAATGTTGATTTGAAAGTTATTTCATCGTATCATGTTATGTTTATCTTTTTGATATTGTGAGAACTAACTCGAGTGGGCTAACCCTTGTACTGATATGTTGAATTTTGATGCAATACATGGCATGTGCAAACTGTAATGGTCACATGCCAGAAGAGCTCAACTTAAAGCCACGCATGTGATGTAAAAAAGCGGATGTCTTAAACTAAGGAACTGAAACGTGTGAAGGCCAAAATGTTTTGTGAAATTCAAGAAATACAATACAAAGTTACAATTTAAAAATAGTTTACATAATTGCGAATTAAATGCCAAAATAGTCATAACTGTTCTAAAACAAGTCGAGAAATAAAGTATTATGAATGAATTCCAGTGATATTCCGAATACATTCCAATTTTCAATGCGCTGCTGTGCTTGTAGTCTCGAATGTTCATCTGTGTCAACCATCTTGATTTATCACAATAATATAATCCGAAATGTCCTTGAATGAACTCACAGTAGTTCCAAGATAGTGATTTAGCTCTACGTCAATTAGTACTTTGTAATTGTAATAAATATTTTTTAATAATCAATTGAATCCTCTCAACCGAACGCAGCTAATGGAATGCTTCTTCTAGATTGATGTTAACACTAGGATTGAGTAATTTGAAGTAAAGAACTTTTATATAACAAGCTACAACAAAACAACATAACCAGGATGAGGGTAATTTTCCAATCAAATTGATAAACAACTTGCTTTAAAAACATTCTGAAATTGTATTAAACATAAACATCTTTACCCTCAGTTACTTATGATCTTAATATATAATCTACAGTCATAGACACTAATTAGCTATGTAGTAGGTTGTTTATTTTAAAAAGAACATTATTCAGTTTGGCGAAACTCGTACCAGTAGTCACACAATACACATAATCATGAACAGTTTTGCAATAATTTGTAAGAGCCAACACACCAAAACATTTGAATTGCAAGTTTTGCTTTCAAGTAGAATGTATGTATATTAATAAGGTTTATGCTGCCAATTAAAAAAGGAATTTAATTTCGTCTCCGTTAGCGTAACTTTTTGTATTACTATTTAAAAAAAAAAAAAAAAAATCCAATACAAATAAACGAACAGTACGATTTAGCAAAGACACTCTTTGAAATGGTAGGGTGATTTTAATAGGAGAAAATGACTGTTTTATAGAAAAATGTAAATATCTTTTATATGTCGATGTGAAAAATGGTGCACTAAAACTTTACTGCCGCCTCGTATCTAAAGATACAACTACATGTTCGTTTTGTTCAGGGTGGGCGGAAAGAACGCATTTGATATGGCGTAGGAATGTCAAGACCGTGAGGCCGCCGATGCTGCATATATATATATATATATATATATATATATATATATATATATATATATATATATATGGATATATGCATTTGGGACAAGGGTTATCTATTGTAGAGTTAGGTCATAGATATTCCTGTAATGCAGTTATGGTGATTGGCTTAGAATTTTTACAAATGTTGTATGGGACATATGAATGGATTTAATCTGCGGTCACGGGTATCCTTACTGCTCAAATAGAACATATGCTTTTTTTATCAGTAATTGCCCCTATTTTTATACCTACTTTCTGAATAAACACTACATCCAAGCAAATGTCAGGTCAATTTGTGGGCCTAACAATTAAATACGTTCCAGTTTACCCAGAAAGAGCACGAATTTAAATTAGATTCAAACTGTTTATTTTCATGGTTTAATTTAGGACAAGGAATTGTTGATTAATTGAGCTGTTGGTGATACCTTCATCATATACATTTAATAAATCGTAGATTCTGTCTCTTTCCAACATGGCAACTGGAATTTTAATATTCATTTTTGGATAGAATAAACAAGTATATTCTAAACAATATTGCAATAGGTTTTGGTTTCTTTTCTTTCTTTTTAGTTTAAAACAATGCAAGAATTTAAAATCTAAACATAAATTTCGCACCGTGCGACCCAGTAATGAAAAGTCTCAATACATTGTTGCAAGAAGTGACTCCTCTAAACTTGCGTCACAGTCAAACGCTCTCTGTCATCTTTTATGTTTCGAATGTTTGCCAGTTTTATCTTTAGATTTACACAACAAAATGTGAATCCTCTATAATTGTGATAGACACGTGTACGTCCCTCCGCATACACTTGCTCCTTATAATTTATAATTACACAGATCATATTTTTGAAACCTTGAAGCTGAACTGGATTTTCTTACATTGGTTCTTTTAGGTGATTTTCGTTGTGGAATGGCGGAATGTCTCTTTGGGAATGTGACATGGAGTGAAGGTTTTCGAAACGTGGGTCATTTCTAACGATTCCTTAAATCTTCACAGCGCCCACTGAGTCTTTCTTACTTGTCCGGATTTAGAAATAGATAAATATAAAATTTCAGACGCAAACTACACGCCAGCTTCATCTTGGAATGCATTGTCAGCATCCTGCCCAAAGTAGTGCCTCAGCTAACTTCTTACAGTACTCTTACTTCCTCAGCGCCTTATTTTCATGACTCCATAAAATTTTACAAATATATTTTGGAAGTTTTTGATAATTTTAATTGTACAGTAATAGTCGTTCCGGATATGATCTAAGTGTACTAGGCCCTATTATTCATATCTAAAGGTGTAAAGCAAAAAAAAAAAAGGACATAAAAAAATAAAGTAAATAAAAAAAAAAATACCACCGACCATAGCTCAAGAGCCGCGAGAACTACCGGTAGGTGTCTACAATGTACATATATATACACTATATATGTTACCCACACATTCGCTATATCATTGCTCTATTTAATAACAGGTGTCACCAGAGCAAATAACCGACACTCAGTAAAAGCAAGATGGAGGGAGTAGGTGATTTATCAGGCTTCAAGCTGCATATCAATTTTTCTTTTTCCAGGGTAAATGATCTGCCATTACATTAATCATGTCTCTTTTGTTCATTTGGTTATAATGTCAAATATTCGATTTTTTTGTCCCCAAGGGAAAGTACTCCAGACAAATTTCGCCTAGCCAGTAGTTTCTAAAGTATAAATGCCCGTCTCAATCTCATAACTTTGTACTTCTTAGTATTCCTTTTGGGACAAATTGTGTGTGTGTGTGTGTGTGTGTGTGTGTGTGTGTGTGTGTGTGTGTGTGTCAGAAGCTATTGATACAGTTTTACTTTGAGAAGTGAAAGTCAAAAGAAAATAATAACATAACTATGGAGACTTTGACATAGTAGAGAACATTTGAGATGTGTACAACATGACGGGACAAGAAAGAACACTGGAGAACATGTGAGATGTGTACAACGTGAAGGGACAAGAAAGAAGACTGGAGAACACGTGAGATGTGTACAACATGACGGGACAAGAAAGAAGACTGGAAAATGTGTGAGATGTGTACAAGATGACTGGACAAGAAAGAACACTGGAGAACATGTGAGATTGTACAACGTGACGGGACAAGAAAGAACACTGGAGAACGTGTGAGATGTGTACAACGTGACGGGACAAGAAAGAACACTGGAGAATGTGTGAGATGTGTACAACGTGACGGGACAAGAAAGAAGACTGGAGAATGTGTGAGATGTGTACAACGTGACGGGACAAGAAAGAACACTGGAGAACATGTGAGATGTGTACAACGTGACGGGACAAGAAAGAAGACTGGAGAACATGTGAGATGTGTACAACGTGACGGGACAAGAAAGAAGACTGGAGAATGTGTGAGATGTGTACAATGTGACGGGACAAGAAAGAAGACTGGAGAACATGTGAGATATGTACAACGTGACGGGACAAGAAAGAAGACTGGAGAATGTGTGAGATGTGTACAACGTGACGGGACAAGAAAGAAGACTGAGGAACATGTGAGATGTGTACAACATGACGGGGCAAGAAAGAAGACTGGAGAATGTGTGAGATCTGTACAACGTGACGGGACAAGAAAGAAGACTGGAGAACATGTGAGATGTGTAATAAACTCCCAGTGAGAATGTTACAAACATTATATATAAGTTATAATATAGTTTTTGGTGCATCATTGATTTTCAGACAAACAATTGGACTGACTTAATCTCTCTGCCTATAATAACCAGTGTGAAAAATTAGAAATAGGATTACATTACCTGCGTAACTGCATTGAATACGCCTTTTCAAAAATTTCTTATATTGACATGAGAATTGCAAAGTACCGTATGTGTTCTGATTACATTTGTATCAGGTCTCAAACTGAGAAAAAAGAAAATACTACTACTACTACTACTACTACTACTACTACTACTACTATTGATTATTATTATGATTATGATTATTATTATGCTTATTATAATTTTCTTAACATTATTATTATTATTGTTAATATTATTATTATTATTATTATTATTATTATTATTATTATTATTATTATTATTATTATTATTATTATTATTATTATTATTGTTGTTGTTGTTGTTGTGAAGTATCGAATTTTGAATAGCGTTGAACCTTTACATTATATACTAATATCAAAACTTTTTCGTACATCAACGTTAGAATGGATCAAAGTAAATACAAAATTAGGAAAGAAAGGAACATAGAAATAAATACCTCATAAATACATTATTTCATAGTTATGAAGTTCTTCTTGTTGCTATTATCATTTTTTTTTTCTCTCATTGCTTTTATTAATATTATTTATTTATTATTTGGGGTGGGGTACGGTGTCTTTTTGCTATAAAAAATTGAATTAGTTGAAAGACTAATTGCTTAATTGGAATAGTTTGAAATAAATCAATTGTTAACAAAAAACCTGTTGTTAATAAATACTAAATGTGTACGTATACTTTTAAGTTTAAATAATACATATTTGTCAATGGAAAGTGTTTTTCATGCAGTAAACGATTGTGTCGGTGGGGAAGAAATAACAAAAGGAGGAACATGAGATTGTTTTCTTTATTTGTTGGACTAGGATGTTTCGTGGCGCTGCTTGTCGGATTTAAAAGAAGTTACTGAACTGGGTGGTGGTGGTGGGGGTGGGGGGTTAAGGCATTTTTCTTCAATTATAGATGATAGTTTAATCAAACCAAATATTGTTGCATCCTATCATCACTTTTCTAAATAATTCTTTCTATAGAGAGTTTGGCATAAATAAATAAATAAATAAATAAATAAATAAATAAATAAATAAATAAATAAATAAATAAAATAAATAAATGAATAAATAACAGAGAAAATAGCTTATTTTTCTACTGCATAGGGATATCGATTATAGTCGCCAATTATTCTTAAACCTGCAGTGAGCGTTATCATCCATCAGATCACACTATTCTTATACTTTTAAGTTGTTATTAATCATCAGACCCATTTAAAATTCAACTTAAATCATCTTTACATCGGATGGCTTTTAACAGTTGCCTTGACCTTTGACCGTTTTTGGATCTCGCTGCCATCTAATTTTAGAAACCCAAACACCGTAGCCACAAATGTTATAAAGATATTTCAAAAACATATCACATCAAACAGAAACCATGCTTATTTAGGTTCATCGACTAATTAGCAACTGTTCCTCCTATTGACTTACCCGGATCCGTGACGTCCGTAATTGACGCATGATTTATTGTGGGGAAATCATAGGTTACCCAAGATCGATGAGCAAACGAAATTTGTCGGAAGCCGCAAAGGAACAAGAAAGCCATTATTAAAGCTATAATGCAAATATAGTTCTCAAATGCACGCATTCGTTACCACAAAAAACATTAATTCCATTTCTTTTTTTAGCTTAGTTCCGATAGATTAAAAGAGGATATTCATGCGGCATTTCTCAAAATGACTAATGGTGATTATGTTCTTTCAAAAGGGAAGATAAAATGAATCATATTACCTTTTTCACAATTATTAAGAAAACACAAATATCATTGTAAATCGTATATGATGAAATATGGTAAGTAAACGGCAGTAAAGACGATCGTCTGGCATTTGAAAATTATGCAGTTGTAATACATGTTTAGAGAATGGTAAGATAATATTTCGGAACTATTCTATAAAGATCCCCATACTTGCAAAGGAGATAGCCAGGAGCCGTTAGGCTTATTTCACTTGAGCTTCACGCATTTACTTTTCATAGATGCACGTGTTCCCTTCAATGTTATTTTTCGCCATCTTTCACATGCATAACTGATTTATCTTTTTGAGTATCCAAGACGTTAAAGGTTATCCTGTTCACCACCAAACATCTATTAGAAAGGACCTTTCCATGTTTGTATGTGTGTGTGTGAGAGAGAGAGAGAGAGAGAGAGAGAGAGAGAGAGAGAGAGAGAGAGAGAGAGAGAGAGAGAGAGAGAGAAAGAGAGAGAGATAACAGCCTCAATTATTGAAACTGAGAGAGAGAAATATATTTACCTTCAACTTAAAATCTTAAAATGAAGTAATTTAATTTTAAAAGTGCATGGTAATTTAAAATATCACATGTTATTTCATTATACTGTCATCATAATATATTTATTACCTACATAATGTTTAGTTACGAACAAATATGTTGTATTCTCGTGTCACAAACGTGAAACAATTCTTATAATGAAAGCCACAAGAAGCACTGGGACCTGATTCAAGTCATATAAAACATACAAGAGTCTGTGGATTGTTGAATGTATACAAAGAGCTTTACAATGTCATTTAAAGCATTTAGAAAAGTCACATTAATCCTTGGTACACTGTTGGATAGCGTCAACATATCAAGGTTATATAAGGTAGGAGGACGACAAAAGAAAATGACTGAACAGAAATTCCACATCGCCATTAATATTGGGAAATTCGTCATTTTATAAATTCATTCATATCCAGAAGCGCTCTGATTCACACGGCCATGCACTTCTCTCTATATTGGGATTAAACAAAACATCGAATGAAGGGCTCTAAGCACAAGTACACCAACTCGGTACGGAAATTAACACATTTAAATGAACTTACAAAAATGGTACTAACAGATGCCTCGCTTGACGTTCAGCATTAAGAGGTTAGTGTTAGGACTGGTCGGCCTGGTGTCAGGATAATGTGACTGGGCGAGACATCATGCTACATGTCTGCGGCATGATGCCCCAGTGGTAGACATCACTATAAACTGCCTCATTGCAGACATCGTAGCGATATGACTGAAAAATTGTTAAAGCTACGTTAAAAATCCTAAACAAACAAGCAGATGTGTGAGATATCTGCATGAAATTAGAAATTGAAACCTACCTACAAAATAGAAGAAAAAAAATGTGCTTATATCTAGATCTCAAATCGTGTTATATTGTTTCAATATTTTTTATAAAAAATGACACAAAAATGTTGGATAATACTCTCAGGTTTGGTGTTTGTATTAAAATGATGGATACTACTCTCAGGTTTGGTGTTTGTATTAAAATGTTGGATAATACTCTCAGGTTTGGTGTTTGTATTAAAATGATGGATAATACTCTCAGGTTTGGTGTTTGTATTAAAATGATGGATAATACTCTCAGGTTTGGTGTTTGTATTAAAATGATGGATAATACTCTCAGGTTTGGTGTTTGTATTAAAATGATGGATAATACTCTCAGGTTTGGTGTTTGTATTAAAATGATGGATAATACTCTCAGGTTTGGTGTTTGTATTAAAATGAAATTAAAATTAAGTTATTGTACGAGTCATGCGATTATGTACTCGTACAAACTGAGAAATACCTTTTTTAATAAAAAATTTAAAACTTTTAAATCTTTAGGGCATTCATGGATAATTGGAGTAAATTAACTGACGCATGAGCATGACGATGCTCAAAAACGTTTGCATTCAACATTATCTACTCTGAGTGTGAGAACGGTGAAAACAATTTCAATTTATTGTCCAAATTGTTTTCCTTTTTTGTACTTTTCTTTATTCTTCCCCTTCCACTCATCTTCTCTTGCTATGTTTGTATTCCTCTATTTTAAATTTTAAAAATCTGATCTCTTCTTATTATGCCAGTAATTAGTTGATTCCATTAATTCGTGACCTATCTGCACTTTCGTTAGCTAAAGTAAGGAGATACCGTGTTTGCTATATACGGTTGTTTAATCATATTCTTCATTTTTTTTCATATGCGAGTTTTCCCGCCATAAGATGAATTTGGCATTGCTTGGAGAATATTAGAGTACAAATTCTACAGGTGATGATAGCGCTTCTCGTCTGTAATCGTGAGAAAGGTCGGCCTGACATGATGCGTGAAGAGGCTTCTTTGAAAGGAATTAGAGAGAATAGTGAATGACAGAAACAGAAAGAGAGGTTCCAAACCGTATTGTTATCATTAGACTCTCAGAACTGGACTAAGAATTATGTTATTTTTAAGACAGAGATCGGCTTTAGATTTGGTGCCTGGACAATCGTTTAAGACCGTTTTCGTAATTCCTGTTTATACTGGTTACAATCAAATCTAAAACTCAAGTCCAAGATGATTCTAAGTTAACTTCATGCGCTCGCTCCACCGCCATATAGGTGTAAGATTTGATCTAAATTTTAGAGTTTTTAAACAGAAAATTCCAATTGATAACACATTTAATTTTCATTGCAAGATGAGTACCACAAATCACACGCATATGTATTAATAAAAGTTTCTACATGTGAGTGTCGCATAATAAACATGTTGCAAGCATTTGCGACAAGTGTAAGAAGTTGCCAAACAGAAACAATTACAAACGTATCCTATGTAGCGCATGGCATTCTCATAAAATTAAAAACAAACGATGATTATGAAGATTACAAACATCGAAACAGACATCTCAGATGAGTACACAAACAGCAACAATTCTCTTTGTTACAGAATTAGAAAAAAGTCAAACTTGTAGTCCTTCTACAGTGGTTTCTCTTTCTTACAGAATTAGAAAAATATCAAACGTGTGCACACTCCTCATAAAGTCGTTTCTCTTTCTTACAGAATGAAAATGGAGAAAATCTAATAAGTACTTTCTGAGATACTTCAGGTCATACTTACGTCATACTTGTATCATACTTGTGGTACTATAATGGTTCATACACTTCAGGTCATACTTACGTCATACTTGTGGTACTATAATGGTTAATATACTTCAGGTCATACTTACAGTACGATAATAGTTCATATAATTCAGGCCATACTTACGTCATACTTGTGGTACTATAATGGTTCATATAATACAGGCCATACTTACGTCATACTTACAGTACGATAATGGTTCATATAATTCAGGCCATACTTACGTCATACTTGTGGTACTATAATGGTTAATATAATTCAGGCCATACTTACGTCATACTTGTGGTACTATAATGGTTCATATAATTCAGGCCATACTTACGTCATACTTATGGTACTATAATGGTTAATATACTTCAGGTCATACAGTACGATAATGGTTCATATAATTCAGGCCATACTTACGTCATACTTGTGGTACTATAATGGTTCATACACTTCAGGTCATACCTTTTACGTCATATTTGTGGTACTATAATGGTTAATATACTTCAGGTCATACTTACAGTACGATAATAGTTCATATAATTCAGGTCATACTTACGTCATACTTATGGTACTATAATGGTTCATACACTTCAGGTCATACTTACGTCATACATACAGTACGATAATGGTTCATATAATTCAGGCCGTGCTTACGGCACTATAATTGTTCATATATTTTAGTCTACGTCTTGGAAATAACGAATCATCACGATGGATTTCGCTGGACAATCAATGGTTGCTATGATCTTCTAATGGACAAAGTGTGTTGTACAAGTGAACAATAGATACATCCTTGTACTCCTGGGGAAAAATTTCCCGAGTCCAAATGGACTGGAAGAGTTCAGCCAATAACAGTGCCATGTGCGAGCCTCCGGCTTTGTCGCCTTTTGCTGGTATAGGATTTGCTCCATATGCTGTTTTATTTGACAGTAGGTTAATTACTTTCAAAGTTACAGGCAGCGATGTAGAATCAGCCAGTGATATAGCGTTTTCCACAGTGTTCTGACCATGTTTTAAATTGTTTTTGTTTCTTTGCCAGTGAGCAGTGCGGCTCTGTCAGTAGTCAGTGTTGGAGATGTTCCTGGTGATGTTCATTGTCTTCAAAGTGTCACAGCGGTTCGTCATATTCCCTGTCTGCGTAGAATTTAATGTCATCCGCCTCATTGCTCAGCCATGAGTCTTGCAAATGCTTGTCGTTTTCTCCCAAAACTGATTTTTTCATCTTCTTACCAATATCTCGCTACCTCAATTTTTACAATTATAACTACAACAAATGTTTTCGTTGCGGTTATTGGTCCCCATTTGTTACAAGTAACATTACAACAAATGTTATTGCTATGGTTATTGGTCCCCATATGTTACAAGTAATACTACAACTAATGCTATTGCTATGGTTGTTGGGCCCTATCTGTTACAAGTAATACTACAACCAATGATATCACTATGGTTGTTGTACCCTATCTGTTACAAGTAATACAACAACCAATGCTATTGCTATGGTTGTTGGGCCCTATCTGTCACAAGTAATACTACAACCAATGATATCGCTATGGTTGTTGGGTCCTATCTGTTACAAGTAATACTACAACCAATGCTATTGCTATGCTTGTTGGGCCCTATCTGTTACACGTAATACTATAACCAATGCTATTGCTATGGTTGTCGGGTCCTATCTGTTACACGTAATACTATAACCAATGCTATTGCTATGGTTGTCGGGTCCTATCTGTTACACGTAATACTACAACCAATGCTATTGCTATGGTTGTTGTGCCCTATCTGTTACAAGTAATACTTCAACCAATCCTATTGCTATGGTTGTTGGGCCCTATCTGCTACAAGTAATACTTCAACCAATGCTATTGCTATGGTTGTTGGGCCCTATCTGTTACAAGTAATACTACAACCAATGATATCGCTATGGTTATTGAGCCCCATCTGTTAACAAGTAATATTACAACCAAATATGTCGTTACGGTTATTGGGCCCCATCTGTGACAAGTAACACTGCAACCAATGATATCGCTACAATTATTGTCTCTTACACGGATTATTGCTATCTGTTACCTTTGTCATATTACATGAATAATTAGTAGCAACAATTATTGCAAAGATTGTTGGCTTGGTTATACCTCCCTCGCTATTACGTTTATTCGAAAGTCCAACACGTCTCAACTTCATTGGAAACAAACTACAATTTTCCAAAGGACACACTCATACATACTCACACACAGTACCGAATAAATTTATTTTTAAAGAGCTAATTGGCCAATAATGCAAAAAGAGATCTGCACGAACCCGAGTATAAGGAAACGGCAGTCTACGAATTTATGAAAGTGCCCTTAGTTCCGCTGTCTGATTGAATACATTTCTCCCTCAGAAGTAATGTATTAATTTATGACGAGAACAGCATCAATTTAAGATGAGTTACCGATTATTTTAGGCCAGTTTTACCCATCATGCCATGGCGATTTAGTTATTTTCACTGCATGGCTTCTCTCGTGATCTGATATGAGCAATTCCATAATTGCTGGGTTTCGAAAATGAGTTTCTAAACGTTCATAATGTTTTAGTGTTCTGAAAGCACAAATTATTATATTTATTTGTAAGTGTTGTGCACTGAATACACCGAGAATTCAACGATGTCATTGAATATATATATAATGATTTTGTGGCTACAGCTACAATGCCCGGAGAGAACATGTAAAAGGCTTTGCGTTTGCAAAGATGTTTAATGATTCGTTCACATGAACTCATGTTGCCTATTTCTTTCACGTTACCTTCAACAGTCACGTGTCATTTATCATCATTGGCGACTTAGTCTCGAGAAACCATGAGCATAGCACTCTTGGGGTGGCGTCTGTCTCTGGGTGTCGGCATCGTCTATTGTGGCTGTGCAGGCCTATGCTCGAGTGACAGTCCCTTTTGCAGTTGGTGCAGATATACTTTGAAGCCTGAGTTACTACGGTTGCGTCCACGTGGTTCTTTCTTACACGTTTCTCTGCTACCAACTGGCTCTCCTCGTATCAGCGACTGCTATGCCCTTACTTACTGTCAGTCTCCAGGTGCATCGGTCCTCGGCCAGCACTTCCCAGCCCTCAGGTGAGATGTCGCATGCCCTCATGTCTCTCTTGCATACATCTTTGAAACGGAGTGAGGTGCGGCCGACTTTTCTCGTGCCCGTGGCAGCTATCCATTTAGGTTGTCCTTCAGCAACCTCCCATCCTCCATGCGTCGGACGTGTCCCAGCCATCGAAGGCGACAATTGCTCAGCAGGGAGAGCATGCTGGGGGTATTTGTACGCTACAGGATCTCGCTGTGTGGGACACGGCTTGCCAGCTGATTTTCAGGATGCGTTTAAAGCACCGTATATGGAAGGAGTTGAGCGGGCGCTCTTGCCTCATGTAGGTACTCCAGGTCTCTCTTCCATATAGAATGATGCTGATAATGCTTGCCTGGTAAACTTGGACCTTGGCGTGCTCTGTCAGCGCGTTTTTTTTTCCCCACACTCTCTTCGTTAGTTTTGACATGATGGTATTTGCCTTTCCAAGCCTTCTGTCCAGCTCCTTATCAAGCGAGAGCGTGTTGCTGATGGTCAACCCTAGGTAGGTAAAGTTGTTGACTGCTTCCAGGGTGACACCGTATATTTTGATGGAAGGGGCAATGGTGGCATCACGCTAGCTGACATTTGTCATTTCCATCCTGATGGTGACCCCATACTGCATGCAGGCATCAGCAAAACGGTCTCACAGTCTCTGGAGGGCTTCCTCGGTGTTGGTAACAAGAGCCGCGTCATCTGCCAAAAGCATCTCACTGATGAGCACATCTCTCACTTTGGTCTTCGAGCGCAGTCGTGCCAGGTTGAACAGCCTCCCATCAGAAATGGTGTGTAGATATATGCCATCAGTCGACGAGTCAAAGGCGTAGGACAGAAGCAAGGAGAAGAAGATCCCGAATAGGGTTAGTACCAGCACGCAGCGCTGCTTCACGCCGCTGTGAACTGGGAAGGAGGCTGAGGAAGATCCATCATACAGGAATGTTTCCTTCATATCTGAATGGAAAGAGATTTTCATGATGCGGAGTTTTTGGGGGCAACCGATCTTACTGAGAAGTTCAAAGAGGCCCTTCCTGCTGACTAAGTCAAAGGCCTTGGTGAGGTCGATGAACATCATGTAGAGTGGTTGACCTTACTCTCTGCTCTTCTCTTGGAGTTGTTGTAGTGAGAAGATCATGTCTGTTGTCAACGTGCCATCTCTGAAGCCGCACCGGGATTCTGAGTACACACGGTCTGCCAGCAACTGCACCCTGTTTCGCAAACAATTATTTAATGATTCGTTCACATGAACTCGCTTTGCCTACATCTTTCACGTTAACGTCAACAGTCACGTGTATATTATTAAAATTTTATCTATAGTTGATACAACTTGAAAGAAAATGGTATATAAAAAGAAACAATAAAGGAGACAATTACATAAGATTGTAGTCAACGGATAACATATTTACAACCTTATGCTGTTGCAGATGATAAAGAAAACAATACATCGGTTACGCCTAATATTACCGAATTTTGTAATGTTTTACCTTGATCAACATCTGGCAACGGGGCTCTCGGTGTGGTCAGGGACGTCATTTCGGGAGGGCAGGATGGGGGGGGGGGTCATTTACGAAAATTAAGAAGCTAGTGAAATGATGTCCCTGGATGTAGTCTAGAGGCCGACGGAAACTAAATTTCTGGTTTCGTCTGAAAACGAAACGAGACAGAAAGTTATAAATTGACTTTCGGCCGAAACCGAAGCCGAAACCGAAAGTTTAACTACACCGAAACCGAAAGATAAACCGAAGTTGCCAAACACACGATTTATTAAATAGGCCTGGGTCATGATACAATGCTACCTAATTATAAACAAATCTAGAAGTAATCATTCAGAGCCTGCAGTAAGAGGACATCGCTAAATGTCAAATTGCCTAGCGCCGACTGACCGACCGACAATCAGAGTAATAGACGCAGCACTAGCGTTGCATTCTGAAAGGTAAAATAGATTTTCGGCTGATGACCACAAGTCAATACCAGTTTCGGTCGAAACCGAAAGCAAATCGAAAACTAACGTATCGGCTTCGGCCGAAACAGAACCGAATTTCGGTCGGCCTCTAATGTAGTCGACGTGAAATCAACACTGAGTACTTTTTCCATTCGACGTCACGTTTACTATATGGCATATCGAATGAGTTTTCTGCATTCAAACACCGGTCTAAGTCTGGAACATTAAATTTCAGTCCTGTCATAATGCTGTTATCCTTGTGTTCTACACGTTTCTTGTCCATTTATTTATTGCGAGACACAAAGTCAACCGTTTTTGTCTGAAATTATTCAATTAAAATACTTACAAGTATTGGTTAACTCAGCGAATGTACAACGACACATTTGTTTTATAGTTTCATTTAAATTAGAACACGGATCCATATTATTCATGCGAACTTACGCACGCACACATATTAAGAAGCATTACAGTCGTCATTAATGAAGATAAAACGATTGGGAAAGTATTGATTATTTGGCTTAATGATCAGATTGTGTTTTTTGTTATTTCCGTTATCAATATTTTCAGAAGATATTTGTCTACTCATGTCCCTAGTAACGTGTGAATTAGATTGTTTGAGTGTTTAGTTATTACTGTTGTGACTGCTTATAATATTTACAAAATTATTTGTAACAGCATGCTTTCATTTTAAGTCATCAAGGCTAGAGTTGTAATTTTCTTTTAGTTTCATGGTGTGCATATTTCCTTCACATTATCAAAAACTGTTGGATTTTTTCATCAAAGTTATTGATGTGGGCATTCATATTTTCGAAAACGTTGATTGATGAATCTAGTCAAAAGCGTGCTAGCTGAATTGCATATTGTCCCTGATACTATATATTTCAGCTCTGTCTGTCTGTACGTACGTACGTATGTATGTATGTATGTATGTATGTATGTATGTATGTATGTATGTATGTATGTATGTATGTATGTATGTATGTATGTATGTATGTATGTATGTATGTATGTATGTATGTATGTATGTATGTATGTATGAATGTATGTATGTATGTATGTATGCCGATCCCCCATGAATACAGGGACGTGTCCATAATCCAGCTGTATTAGCGCATAGGGAAAAGCCAAGCTTGAGACGTCGGGGTATATCCTTACTCTCAATTGCAGGAAAGATACTTGCAAGAATCCTCCTGAACCGCCTCAATACACATCTTGACCAGGGACTACTGCCAGAAAGCCAGTGTGGATTCCGAAAACAACGTGAGACCATCGACATGGCGTTTGCTACGTCTATACACAAGCGAATAAAATACTGCTCACATTTACGGTGCTGATATAAGTTCAGTTCAATTGCTAACATGAGACAGGAACTCAGTGTCTCTCGTCATGTCTTCATCGTCAGGAGACGATTGTCATCACGTCAACACGTCGTCTGGAATGTTAATCTCCAAAAAACTCCCGACAGAAAGTGAAACAGGGGCTGACCCCACCCTACCCCTAGCTGTCAATAAGCCAGTGTCCAAAGTGACGGTCTGTTTTCATAGACTAATCATGCAAGATGGATTGAACATGGAAATGATATCTCTTACTGGCGGTACAGCTATATTAATAAAATCGGCAAGAAGTAAAAATAAGAACATGGACAATTTTTTTTTTTTCAAATCGTAAATGAATGTCAAATGGGTTTGTACTTGTATCATCATATGATAATTTGGAAAACATACTCCTGAATTCGAGTTATTCTAAACTCCACCTTTCCACCCCCAACCCCACAAAACCATTTCAAGTAAATATCGTTTTAATCAGTTCCAGCAGAAGGTCGTGCGTTTTTAACAGTAGTTAGAAAAGGATAACAAATACTAGCATAACGATTCAAAAGAATTAAATACAAAAGGATAGCAAATACTAGTATAATGTAGAAAAAGAATTTTAAAAATTATGGACGTTATGTTCATCATTGAAACAAATGTTGCATTGACCCAAATCATACCCTGAATTTTGGCATTAATACATTTTAATTCTCGTTTGACAGTTCTATCTATCAATCTATCTATCTATCTATCTATCTATCTATCTATCTATCTATCTATCTATCTGTCTGTCTGTCTGTCTGTCTGTCTGTCTGTCTGTCTGTCTGCCTGCCTGCCTGCCTGCCTGCCTGCCTGCCTGCCTGCCTGCCTGCATGCATGCATGCATGCATGCATGCATGCATGCATGCATGCATGTATGTATGTATGTATGTATGTATGTATGTATGTATGTATGTATGTATGTATGAATGTATGTATGTGTATGTATGTATGTATCCATGCATGCATGCATGTATATCCGTCCGTCCGTCCGACCATCCATCCATCCCTATATCCATCCATCCATTCATCCATCCATCCAATGATCTAATTAATGAATAATAAGATTATTCTCATACTCTTGATTTAGCATCCTTACTCTAGACGAAAAGAATTCTGTGATGTGCATCATTCCAGTTAATGAGTAGAAAACATTTATATCTTTCTTCTCTGATTCGGTCAGTTAACGTATCAGTACAACTTTGCCATTTGAATGGCTCTCGGGCTCGATTTAATTTTACACCGTTTAAAAGTGTCAAAAAATTATTTAAAAATTTCCATTAGCATTATGATTTCTTTCAGTCAATCGAATGCTATTTTCCGTATTGCGTGTTGTATCTTCATGCTTTTTTCTATTGAGTTTCGTATCCTCGTGCTATTTGCCATATTGTATGTTGTATCCTCGTGATATTTTCCATATCGCATGTTGTATCCTCAAGCTGAGCAAATTATATTTAAAATACTTTGAAATCAGGTGACCATCTTGTTGCAAGATCCAACTGCGAAAATGTCGCTTGTCTCGTCAAGGTGCTCACTGTACGCTCAAAAGCAATTTAACAACCGTTTAATATAGGTGTGAGATACGGCATCTAGTGATTTATATGAGCACTAAATCTGTATTTAATTATTCGGTTTTTATTCGACTTTTTCATCGAGGGTCATTTTGTTGTCCATATGTTGATCTATACATGTAAAGAAACTCGGAATAATAAATGTAAGATTTTAGAAAGCATGCTTTCTAGCAAAATCGTTCTCGGCGTATTGTTACTGGGAATGAAAATATAGATGTAGATGACAATATGTTTAAATTGAGATTTTGAACATTACTATATATGTGATACGTTATCTTTGTTTAACATCATTTCCGTCTGTGAAGAAATTCCTCCTGGAGTACTTTGTCTTCCTGCTTTTTCTTTTCTAAAACGGTTGTCATATACAAAAGATAACATACAAAAACGATATCTCAAACTGCATGATCTTCGACGTGTAAGGAAAGTTATCGATGAGATATGGTTATCACTCTTAGATGTTTTAGGTATATAGGTAAATGACCATTTTATCCTCTGGTATATATGATGTCTCGCAAGGAAAAATTATGAACAAATACAAGAATATACGGAATGAGTTTTATTTTAGGTAAGGAGACCTAATCTTGAATTTACCCGGACGACAATTGACATCAGATATAATGAAAATAATGTTACATGTATATTTATTCCTAATCAGCCAGGAAATAAAATTTAACTCTAATTCTAATACAATATTGACGAAATGTGAAGATGAGAAACCAAGTACAGGGATAGGGCAACTGTGCTTCTGGTATGTTATGAGTGTGTCTATAGAAAAAAGATCTATTGCATTATTTACTACTGTTCCTTATAACCCAATGAAGGAATGAAATATTCTGCACATCGCCGTTATAAAGTATCCTTTTCTTATGTATTGTGCACGCTGGGCATCGTAACAAATTCCAATGATTTCTAATTACATTCATTTATTTTGAAAGTATTTATTAGTATTGCACGTACCGATAATGAAATAATTTGTTCAGTTATAAAATCGCCACGTTGTAATTAATATATATGGAATTCGGAGATTACTTTCATCTGTATAAGTAGTAATTTCTTTATAGGAAATAATAAAGATGCTAAATTTTGATCCATTAAAATATTTATATTCTGCTTTTACCTTTGAAAGTATGACATACACAAGCTAAATTCACGAAAAAATAAGGCATGCAACGTTTAAGTTTTTAAGTCAAAAAGATTCATATATATTTAAAAAAATATATTCTATATATTTTGCAACTTGCAATTAAACTGAAACGTAGTGGTGGAACAAAACATAATTTTACGGACGATTATAAACTAATTCAGACGAAATTTTACGACCATTTATACGGTAAAATTATACTAAATTTTACCACCATTTATACGGTAAAATTATACTAGATTTTACCGAAAATTATAGGCTAGCATTATACTAGATTTCAGATTGAAAGGTGAATAGAAGTCTTGATTTTATGGCAGCCCATTAGTTTTCATAAAGATGGCATATTGAAACATCTCACGCATGGATGCAGCATGAAGTGGCTTACTAACTGCCCATCGGTCAGTTTGTTTTACCCGAAGTTTTTATTGCCGCCAATTGTGCGAGAATGAACCTTGACACTTGTTGATATTAAAACAGACGCTAACTGTGCTCCAGTGGTGATGTGTCATTAGAACACGGCAGAATTTGGCGCCACTTTCAGAATGGAAATGCACTGCATTTTAACAAGCTAAAATTTGCCAATTTCAACAGTCCTTTCAAACAATATGACGTTTTATCTCAAGAAATAAAATAAGGAGATAAACATTGTGTCCTTTTCAATTTTCATAACAAAGAACTAGGTAGCAACCCAAATACAATAATATTCCCCCATTCCCCGTACTAGATTGTTCGGAATCTTTATTTGAATTTAAATCAGAGCAGACGGAGGGGGAGAGTACCATGGATATCCCTAATCCCGGGTCAGTCAGGGAGCTAGGGTGGGACAAAACTCTTTAATTTTATACAAGAAAAAGTTTGTTGGAACAAGAACTAGGGGAAGCCCGGTTGTTTCTTACCCCAGGGTCATTGATCGCTATCTACAGCCCTGTTTAAAATGACATGGGCATGTGTACGATCTGAAGTTAATTTTAAAGTATATAAAAATTCCCACTTACTAGTTTAGTAAGCAAAAACTCAGCAGTTTGACAAATGTTTCTTGCATAAAATATATCAACCATATCACTCGATCTCTTCCTATCACTCGATATCGCTTCCTATCACATAATCTTACTGATATCGCTTCCTATCACATAATCTTACTGATATCACTTCATATCACTTCCTAATATATTTGTGACGTAGGTTAAACAATATCCGATTCTTCTTAAGTCTTCATTGAAACATATTCACTTCATATTACTATTGTGTGAACATAATGAGGAAATTAATTATTTGTACGATTTGGTTATAAATATTTTAATCAGTTTTGTAAGTTCTTAGAGTGTGCTGGAGTTCCTGCTGAAATTTTATTTGTGAGAAAGAATATCAAAATATAAATACAGTAAAAATATCGATACTGGGTCGAACTATCAATAAAGAATCAAAATATCGATACTGAGTCAAAATACCGAGTTTGGCTCAAACTATAAATACAGATTCAAACCATCGATATTGAGTCAAAAGATAATGTTAGGACATATACCATACTCGTTACCTTTTCTTCTTTCTTATGAATCATTTTTATCATGAAGGTAATAGCCATTAATACCGTATTGTTTGATAAATAATTCTTTTTCTACATCTTACCCTTTTCAGTGCCTTCATCCTCTCATCGTTCAAACCATGTAGATATAATTCATTTTTTTTAAAATATTTGCAATTCTGATATCTGTTTCTTCAGAATTACCCATTTATAAGGGCACTAGAAATAAAATAAATGTGCATTTCAGAAGGTGTTTTAAAAGATGGCAATCATAGCGACAACATTTTGTTTTTCTTCCTGTGCGAAATGCTGTGTCAACCAGACATTTGATGGAAAAAATGAATTAGATGTCAACACAAAAATTATAAAACAGCGGATGAAATAGCAATATTATCCCAGTAACATCGTACGTTTATGCTTTATATAGGAATGGCGAAACCAACTTGGCATGACTTAAATTCTTTACCATAGCCATATGGTCACAAAATTATCACGATTGATCAGCAGGGGTATTTAAGTTAAATAAAGTCAATACCCTCCATGACTAATGACTGTTTGTATACTTATCAAACTTATCACTTTAACTGTACCGGTATGTCTACTGTTCAGGTGGCCTAGTGGTTAGAGCGTCCCACTTAGATGCGGAAGGTTGTGGATTCGATCTCCGGTTGAGGTATACCAAAGACTTATAAAAATGGAACTAACAGCTGTCTCGCTTGGCATTCAGCATTAAGAGGTTAGTGTTAGGACTGGTCAGACTGGTAACAGGATAATGTGACTGGGTGTGACATCATGCTACATGTTTCTCAACGTACTGCGGTACTTCCCGCGGTATACCGCAATTATAGTAGGGACCAACAATTCGGTGTTCTAAGGCAGCAGTCTGGCACTTATTTATTTAATTCATTTTGTCAATAACTGGAAAAATATCTGGCTCTGATTAATATATGTGGATGAAATTGTTATCAAAAATACTAATTATCTTTAGATTAAAGACAAGAAAATATTATAGCTCAAAAGATGATGCGCAGCCCCACTCTCCATTTATTAAATTGCAAGTACCTTAGAGTATATAAATTTTCCATGCGCGCGCGTGTGTGTGTGTATGTGCGTGTGTTAATTATTATATAAATTTCAATTGAAAAGCTGTAATGTGGGTAGGATTATTATTATAGCTGATACTGTGGAAGACACAGGGTTGGCATTAGACAGCCTATTGAAAAAATATGATTGTTGTGTTGATACCAAAACCTACAATCTTCTAGCTATTGATATAATAGACAGTGAAAGTTTTTTCGTGAGATGTCAACACCTGGGTAAGATATATATCAGACAAGTAAACATTAATTACGCTTACTCAACAAACGAGTAAATATTTAGTGGACTTGATAAATTACGTATAGTTCATACAGGAAACACGTGTGCTAATGAAACTCGTTGGACGATTCGTTCTCTTGCAAAAGAATACCTGTACATAACAGATTCACATAATATATGTATATTAAAGAACTAAACTATGCATGTCATTTGTTTGTTTTTAAATATTTCTGAAAGTTGGATTTGGCATAATCTGTTTCACAATTCATTTGACTACCACATTGACATCTGTGACATGTTTCGAGGATGTGATTAAAAATCATGAATATAAGTATGTGTCACCATTAATTTATGTTTTATACAACCGTTTTTAAACAAGAATATTTTTTTGAAATATTTTATTATTAATAAAAAAAAATCGCTGTTAATAACTTTAAAGTCGTAACAAGATTCATCGGGATTTTTCCACACATTCCTTACGGACACAAACAACCGGCGTAGAGTTTTCATGGTAAGTACCATAGCAGGTAAAAACGGAAATGAATAATGCGTTAAACAGGTATACTGGTAATATCTCTAATAATAGGTCTATACAGTTTGCTAAGAGTAATCAGCAAAACAAACAAATATCCCCTATATCTGCCTGGACATTATCCGAAGGCAGAACAAGGTCGGAGTTGTTCGCAACTTGTAAGCGAGAATTATTAGTAACAATGACACGATCATGTGTCCCAAATTCGAGTGTAGTCTTTGAATTTCTTTCCTTGTTTATTTGGTTTATCTTAAAACGAAAATAGTATTTTAGTCATTGGGTTATGTATATAACCACCAAATGAATACATACAATGAAATTGCCCACACGAGAGCACCCATTTTGAACAAATGTAAGAAAGACGTGAAAGAATTAGACCAAAGTGTCACTGAACGAAACTTTTGTAGGTATCAGAAAGTGCGTCGAATTGTAACCCAAAATATGTTAACTAACGGCCTTTGAAAACAAAACTGTTTCGATAAAGTATCACCTCAGTTTGTAATTGACTACCATTACTGACCTATACTGCGAAAATATCTCACCTTTCTGACATAAAGGCCGTGTTCGGCCATGCGGTTTAATCTTTATTGTGACCCTTCACTGTTCAAGACCGCATGGGAAAATGCAAGTCATGACCCCTTGGCTTGAGTTAAAATCACTTGATGTAGCTTGGTGCATCTTGATGTATAACATCTGTATATCATTCAGTCGGAGCTGGGTCTCTGTCTCCATGTCCAGCCAAGACAATCCGTTAATGCTGTGCCACAAGTGCAAGCTCAATGGTCTCCCCCATCAAATTACACCGGCTGGACAATAATCTTACAAGATATTTCATATGAAATGATGTCATGTATAATCAATGTTATGCAATATCCATCACTGATGCAAATAAGTATTATTTCGTCATCAGTTATCCATATACCACGTGGAGTGAGTCTAGTGTTTATTTATGATTTCGTCATCAGTTATCCATATATCACGTGGAGCGAGTCTAGTGTTTATTTATGATTTCGTCATCAGTTATCCATATATCACGTGGAGCGAGTCTAGTGTTTATTTATGATTTCGTCATCAGTTATCCATATATCAATGTCCAACGAATTTAATGTTTACATTGTTATGAGCGGAAAGTTATGAAAAAAAAGCGATACCTTTATTTCCTCTCTTTTGAAATGTCATTTAGAAAACAGCCAGACGAAGAGACCCTTCTGAATGTTTTTGTTGTCGTTATTGTTATTGTTTTTCTTCTTCTTGTTTATAACAGACGGTTACATTACAGGTTGATATATTTTTCATCTCTTCGGGAATCCAAAACAGAGGTTTAAACTGATTTATGGATAACGTCAATCGGCTTTATGCAATATCTACAATTTTCATTACTCTATTTATTCTCTTCGTGAATATTTGCCTTTTTCGTACAGTTGAACTGAAGCCGAGATATGAAAATATTAAATATTAGCAATTCATAATTATGTTATTTTAACATTGTCTGCAACTGACCCAGTTATGTTGATTTATCAGTCTCTGTAACTGATTCATATTTTTGAAAGTGGAATGTATTTTGTTTTTAATTTTCCTCTTCTTTTGAGTTTGTTCATAGTTCTAGCAATTCATCCAAGATGACATGAAGCAATATATTCTGTGCAATATTCGAAATGTCATATGGAATGACTTCTGCGCAATGCATATACACATATACGTTATCCCGCATTGAAATATATGTCTCACCGTTCAATGTGCACAGTCATATGCTTCGATATTGTTTTAACTGCATAACTTTGGTCAGACCTCCAGGTTAAAAAAAATATTCGTTATTTTTTCAAATACTTTCTAAATTTGTGTAACTTTTTAAAGTTGGATAGTCAGGCAACTACATGTAATCATGGTGTGCAATACCCATTTGTCATGTGGAGCGAGATTAGTGTTTATATGGTTATTTTTTTTATAAAAAATTGAAAGCATTTGAAACAGGCAAAATTTTATATACCATTTTCCAAACTGCGTTATGAATAGTTTTGGTCCTTTTTCTCTTTGTTTTTATCACTAACGGTCAGCGTGGTTAGTGGTCAAGGCTCGCTAATTATCGCCCAGATCATAGTGTTTATTGGCCTCAAATGGCTAAAGCCTGCTCAACCTAATGACTAAATCGCGACACCGAATTATTGACGCCCTTAGATACTGTTGACACGGTAATTGAAAGATGAATGCTTTCCGACAAAAATAATGAATGCTTTGAGCAGAGCGAGAAGATTCGGTAAAGGTTTGGGAGCTTCGGAATAACATCTCCTATTACCCATTGCATTCAAACCAATATTGCACCTTTGTTACAGCCAGTGAGGCTTGTCAGCCAGGTGTCTCTCCATGGGAAAAGCACCGAAGATAACGGCTTCACCAATGGACACTGAACGCGATGACACAGTAAAGTATGCTTCTAAACTAAAGCACACAGGATCTCATTACAGAATATTTAAGAAATTTAACATTAAATGTCCCATACTAGAATGGGTTATTACCTGACTGAATAGATCTATTGCACACGTTCAACACCATAATCATTAAACGAACATTGATTACTTTCCACCAGCTACTTCAAGTAAACATTATATTCACATTCTATACAATAAGGAAACAAAATATACACGAATTGTATGCAAATAAAAAGATCTTACTGAAATACTATAGAAACCTTGTAATTGAAACAGGGCGTAATTAGTTGCGTTTTCTTTGTACCAATATGACATTTATCAAATTATATCATTTGGAAAATAGATGTATAAAAAGGAAGCGAAGACCGCATGTAGATGACACATTATCTGCATGAAATATGACCTTAGAATGAATGCCGGAAATATAGCTAGCAATGATGAAAGTCATATTAAATTCCATTTACAATTACATATAAACGTATCCACAGATCCATCAACCGATTTATCTATATCGATTCATAAACAAACAGACAATAGTACAAATAAATCGTTTCGGAGTGGAAGCAATGGAGTATCAGCCGCGCGTGAAAAACGATGCAACTGACTGTTAAGAGTGGTAGTCAGGGGCCAAAATTCCTATTAATCATTCGAAATTTTATTGGATCGGGACACCATAATTAAGTTTTTGTGAAAAGAGTAGAATTCCTTACTACGCCACTGAAAGGAAGAAAGCAAGTTAAGATGAGAGAAGTTTTGGGGAGTTGACTATTTTTACCATACCTTTGACACGTATTTGTTGTTTTTATTTAGTTTGTGTATATCGTCGTTATTTTTCCCCAAGTGCAAATTTATTGCCAGGTGCATTATTCTCTTTAAGCTCTTGATATGTTTCCGACAACTCTTGTCACATGTCAGTTCTAGAGTAAGACACGATTGCACAACATCAACCACACTTATATTTGTTATTCAGCTTAACGTAAATAAAAAAAATACACATATCATAGACTGTTAATATCAATAAGCATCTACTAGAACTTAATATAAATTCTAATTCTATTTGATTGGAATCTTTTATCACACGTTCATCAGTCCCGGATTACCCATTAGGCAGAGTAGGCAACTGCCTATGGGCCCCGCGACGTTTATGGGCCCCATCAGGGGCCACCAGGGGCCCCCATGAGACCGTGACCGTGGGTCTGGGGCCCCAAAAGTTTGACTGCCTATGGGCCTCCACGGTGCTTAATCCGGAGCTGACGTTCATGGACCCGAGTGGTGCGATGACTAGGTCGAATTGATTGACAAAATGATGAACATGCTCTCACGTAGTAACATTTTGTTTAGGGTTTAGGGTTTATGTTTCATGACTGTATTTTATGATATATGGTGAAAGTTTCACCACAGTAGGTTCATGTTTGAGGGAATGGACTATTCATATCATCAGGAAGGCAGATAATAAATGTCAAATATAATAAATAAACATTTTGAAGTTTCATCGTGGTGAAGATAGGTCTACTTTTGTGTATGAAGGAAAAAATTCTTCTGTTCTCGTGTAACAACAGATACACCATTTCATCTCTGAAACCAATTTTCAAGTGTCTTATTGTATCTTTATGTCACGAAATCTACTACACTATCGCTCTATATTTCGCATGTAACAAGCTCGAACCTTCACACACACTATATAAAGCCTGTTACAAACTGGCAATTGCACATTATATGAAACATTTAACAAACTGGAAACTAGACACTATATTAAACATTTAGGAAACTGGAAACTATACACTATATTAAGCGGGTAAAATCTGCAAACTAAACACCATGTGAAGCATATAACAAGACGGGGACTAAACACTATGTCAGGCATGTAACAAGCTGGTAACTAAACACTATGTCAGGCATGTAGCAAGCTGGAAACTAAACACAATACTGGGCATGTAGCAATCTAGCAATTACATGCTATATTAGGCACTTAACAAGTTGTAAACAACAAGCTATATTAGGCAAGTATCCAATTGTAAACTGCACCACAATATTAGGCATGCAACAATCTAGAATGTGTTCACTACATTATGCATGTAAAACGCTGGAAACTACGCACTATGCTAGCAATAAAACAATTTGGGGACTGCATACTAGAGTAGTCATGTAACCATCTGAAGACTGCATACTATGTTAGGTATGTAAGATGCTGGAGACTGCATACTATACTAGACATGAAACATAGTGGATACTGCAAACAATGTCAGGCATGTAACAAGTTGGAGACTGCCTACTATGTCGGGCATGTAACACGCTAGAGACTACACACTATGCTAGGCATGTAACAAGTTGGAGACTGCATACTGTGTTAGGCATGCAACAAGTTGGAGACTGCATACTATGTTTGGCATGTAACAATCTGGAGATTGCACACTATGTTAGGCATGTAACAAGTTGGAGACTGCATACTATGTTAATCATGTAACAAGTTGGAGACTGCATACTATGTTAGGCATGTAACAATTTGGAGACTACATACTATGTTAGGCATGTAACAGGATGGAGACTGCATACTATGTTATGCATGTAACAAGCTGTAAATTAATACTTTGTTAGCCACGTAACAATCTGGAGACTGCACACTATGGTAGGCATGTAACAAGCTATAAACTACATACTATGTTAGGCATGTAACATGATGGAGACTACATACTATGATAGGCATGTAACAAGTTGGAGACTGCATACTATGTTAGGCATGTAACAAGGTGGAGACTGCATACTAGATTAGGTATGTAACAAGTTGGAGAATGCATACTACATTAGGAATGTAACAAGCTGGAGACTGTATAAAATGCTAGGCATGTGACAGGTTGACAATTGCATACTATGGTAGGCATGTAACAAGCTGTAAACTTCACATTATGTTAAGCACGTAACAAGTTGGAGACTGCATACTATGTTAGACATAAAACAAGCTGGAGACTGCATACTATGTTAACATGTAACAGGTTGTAAGCTACATAATTTGTTAGCCATGTAACAAGATGGAGTCGGCATACTTCGTTAGCCATTTAACAAGCTGGAGACTGTATACATTGCTTGACATGTAGCAGGTTGGAGATTGCATACTATTTAGGCATATAACAAGCTGGAGACATTATTACAGGCATGTACCAAGCTGGATACTACATACTATGCTATGCATATTAGAAATTGGAGACTGCACACTGTGTTAGTCATGTAACAAACTGTAAAGTACACGCTATGCTAGACACAAAAGGAGCTGGAGACTGCATAGTATCTTAGGCATGTAACAAGTTGAAGACTACATACTATGTTAGGCATGTAACAAGCTGGAGACTTCATACTATGTTAGTTATGTGCGAAACTGAACACTGGTAACAAGTTGGAGTATACAAACGGCCACCAGACACGCTCATACATCGAAATGGTGCAACGTTTATTTAATTGCAGGCGTGTGACATTCAATATAAAAATGCTGTGTCAGTAGAACAATTAATGACATAGTTGCTGGACCTCGGAAATAATTAATGTGAAATTAATACCACGTAAAACTACATCAGACATTTTAAGAAAGACCAGTTTTCATATTAATGAGCGTTGCAAGTCCAAATTGCACTAGAACACATGCCGGTTTCGTTTGTAAGAAAATCCGACTTTTAAAACTAATTAGTTGGGTTTTTGTTGTATATTTTACGACCGTAGATTTCCATGAAGTATGTGAAAAATATCTGTATATCTAAGAAGGACATCGTCAGATCTAGTTATACATTTGTCTTTAAGGTTTAATTCTTTATGGAATGTACATGAGAGAGATATATATAGAGACAGACAGAGAGACATACAGACAGAGAGACATACAGACAGAGAGAGAGAGAGAGAGAGAGAGAGAGAGAGAGAGAGAGAGAGAGAGAGAGAGAGAGAGAGAGAGAGAGTTTATCATTGTGAATGTAGAGTTACTCATAGTATATGGAGCTAGAGAGGTAACGTGTTCGAGTTCCTATCCGGCTGAGCCTGGTTATCGCTTATGCTATACAAAGAATATTTATTTAAAAGCTCGGAATATTAATGCACTTTGCAACAAAGATTTTATTTGTGACTAGTTCGTCCGTGCATCCTCGCAAAGTACTCCCGTACATTTTGTGTTCACCTTTTGGTAATTTGTTCTTACACTGGAAGCCAGAAATTGCAATAGTATGGCGGCTTTCAGATCGTCTGCCTATCAGCTCTGATCACTAATAGGTAAATGAGTGTTGTATGGAGAAAGTGGGAAAGTTTGGACCCTGTGCACCGTCAAGAAATCTGGACGATGGCGGATTTATTAGCCGGTGGTTGTTTTGGAGTATATGGAAACCTTGGGTACCAAAATGTGGCAGGTGGTCCCGCAGCGTTCCACATCATTTCGTAACACATTGAAGGCGTAAAAATGTCCAGTGACACAAGCCGATTTGGGCAGAGATACCCGGATGACCGGGACATTTGCACTGAAAAATGATCCTTAAAAAAAAAATATCTTGACAGACTAATTCGAACGATTTGTGGCCCCTTACTCATTTTATTCGATTCAAACTTTAATTTTGTTCTCTTGGGTCGGATTCGGAAAAGTAAATCCACCTTTAATCACCTTCGACAATCTCCATCAAACTTTTATGGTAACACTTTTCATATTTGGCGAGTGGCTGTTCTGGCAGTTTCAATAAATGTCTGGTTTTGATCAGCCGTAACATATGCGGGACACAGCTTGCACAAACCTTTATGAATTTCTAATGATTCTTCCATATATGTTTAAAAAGTATCGAACATCAAATGTCCCCTTCACAACATCCACATTACATTCAAACATCGCAGACATCAAATGTCCCCTTTACAACATCTACATCGAATTCACCCATCGCAGACATCAAATGTCCCCTTCACAGCATCCACATCGAATTCACCCATCGCAGACATCAAATATCCCCTCATAACATCCACATCGAATTCATCCATCGCAGACATCAAATGTCCCCTTCACGACATCTACATCGAATTTACCCATCACAGACATAAAAATAACCTTCACAATATCCATATCGAATTCACCCATAACAGACAACGAGCTTCAAAAAACTGAGTCATCTATGGACTCGCAACGATAGTAATAATGATGAAACCACATTAAACTTGTAGGATATGACAAACAATTACATCAGTAAATCTATAGTTTGAGGTATATCTTGAATGATATTTTATCTCTCTATCGGCATTACCTTGACTGCCACATTCAAATAAAGAGAAACGTATTCATAAAATCTTCACATACCCCTCGTTGGCACTTGTCATCTAAGCCCGCTTTAACCAACGATACACTTTAGTGTGATCGTCTTGGGTCTACACATATGATATCAAAGCAAACAATGTGTAAATTGATATTTCATTATTGCATGATATTATGACTATTAATTGCATATTTCATAGGTAGAAAAATGCACATCTATCTGTGTAATAAAGGTCAGTATAATTATGTACATAGCTTAAATGGTCAAGAATAATCGTATTCCATGGTAAGAAATGAACCAATGGAATACATACAGTATACTTTCAGACAAATTTGATAGTGTCGAGAACAGAAAGGAGCTTGAGGCCAAGTGGGTCTTTTTTCACCGCAAGACTGTTTTCTTCTAACCACTAATTTGTTTCAAAATGAAAATCACATTCTTCATATCCCTGTAGAGCTATGTAATTAGTCCTACTCTGACAGCCCCAGTGTTTAGTGTCAGAGATCAGCGACATTATCAGAACCCCGTGCGTAAAGGTCAACCAAAAACCACTTGGCACATATGTAGGTCGTACTTATCAAGAGAAACGTGTAGCAGGCAAGTGTCAAATGTACGAAAAGTAGCCTGAAGCAAGCTGACATCAGTTTTTGATAGGAACCATTTATTTTGAAGCACAAGGATTCCAAGTCTCTTCTTTCGGAACATGTATGTACTACGATTACTTGCAATGTAGTTTTTTTTTTTTTAATGAGTTGTCGTGTAGAACCATATGGGCATGGACGTCCCATTTTGCTATATAGTGTTTTATGTGAGTTGTCGTGTAGAACCATATGGGCATGGACGTCCCATTTTGCTATATAGTGTTTTATGTGAGTTGTCGTGTAGAACCATATGGGCATGGACGTCCCATTTTGCTATATATTGTTTTATGTGAGTTGTCGTGTAGAACCATATGGGCATGGACGTCCCATTTTGCTATATAGTGTTTTATGTGAGTTGTCGCATAGAACAATATGGGCATGAACGTTTAATTATGCTAGGTAGATTTGTATGAGTTGTCACGTAGAACCATATGCGTAGGAACGTCTATTTTTGCTATGTAGTTTTTTTTTAAAATGTGAATTGTCACGTAGAACCATATGCGTAGGAACGCCTATTTTTGCTATGAGCTTTTTTATGTGAGTTGTCGCATAGAACCATATGTGTAGGAACGCCTATTTTTGCTATGAGCTTTTTTATGTAAGTTGTCGCATAGAGCCATATGCACAGGAACGCCTATTTTAATTCAGCAGATTTTTCCACTCAACTGTGATTTCAAAACTTTTATTTTCTTAATTTAGTTTCATAACTGCAACATAACGTAACAAAGAAAATAAAAAAACAACACCATATAACTATAATAAAATAGAGGTCGTGATACGTATAGTAGTATTTCATACGTATACTATAGTACTAGTATTTGACACGTATGTTTGTATTTATTAGGTATATTTCATACGTATACTATTATTTGATACGTATACTAGAATTTATTACGTATATGTGAAAGATATACCAGTATTTGATACGTATACACCCATATGATACTATTATTTCATGCGTTATAGCACTTTTATGTATATTTATTGATGCGTATATTATTTGATACCTATACTAGTATTTTATACGTATTCTAGTATTTTCTATTGAATGGAAAGATGCTAAAAATGAAACATGAAGAATGATTCTTGACAAATGTCCCAAATCCATATTTCAAGATGTTTATCCCACATGAAATACGGGCAAATGCTGATCTTTGTTTATGTTCACAATTTACTGGAGACGGAGCTATCAAGACTTTTAATAAATTGTACTGACTGCATGGTTTAAATTAAAAAAGCAAATTTACTAATCGAATATTTCTTCTTTCATACAGATAAGCAAAGTATGCACCAATTATTATCTCCTACACAGAATCAAGATTCTAGAGCACAAATTGGTCAACTATATTTTTGAATCACAGATTCTGTTGCAGAGCATCATTTTAATGCTTCTTCAGAAAACACATAATATTTTAGTTTTATTGCGTGTCTTTCATTTTGTCAAATGTAGAAGGGAACTCATATTCGCTTTTCTATGGAAACGACTTCAACAATTTATTGCGTACCTGTCACTGTTACATTTTCCATTATCACAAATAAACAGCCATCGATCAAATTCTTTCCAGCGAATGGCATCATCGATCTTGTCACAAACAGGAAAGACGCATAATTTGACCCTCATCGTACAATAAACTTAAAGTTTTAAAAGAGACCGAATAACACATATTCTGATTATTTGTGTGCACATTGTTTGCGTCAATTTAACATATCAACAACGTTCCCTTGAAGTCAAAAGGTAGATGTGCGTGCTATGCGCATTTTACTTTGCAAGCATTACGGGGACTCCAGCAAAATTTAATAATGGATCACAATTCAGCTGCGCGCGCGCAGCTTAGAGGAAACGTTGCCCATAAAAAATATTCAAGCGAATGAAGACTATATTATTATACTATATTATTATTATGAAAACATTTATACTGTGAATTATCATTAATATTTGAAACTTCAATCCAACTTTAACTTCGTAAACCTTTCTGTATTTGACACAATTATTTACCGTTTCTTGGATCGTAACGTCCTCTGATGAGCATAATACATAAACCATGCATCGGAATGGGTATAAGGCATAAACCATGCATCTAATAAGAACAACAACAACAACAACAACAATAATAATAATAATAATAATAATAATAATAATAATAATAATAATAATAATAATAATAATAATAATAATAATAATAATGATGATGATGATGATGATGATGATGATGATGATGATGATGATGATGATATAATAATAACAATGATGATGATGATAATGATACAATTTCTTTAACGATGATAACATATTTGGTCATGACTTACTCATCTGCCATATGGTCCTCAGTTTGTGTAATGGGCTATGTTAATTAAAAAGAAATTACAAACATACAAGACTTATTCACACATATTTAACATGAATGATTATATGTGACAATATTGTGAAACATATACACATATGAACAATATTCTATACACAGGTACATACATTTCAGCAAGTATACGTCTTAGGTATTATATATATAAAGTTTTAAACCTTTAATATGTCATCCCAGTTGGTCAAGAAAGAATTTCTTTAGTAATATTTAAACAATGCAAGACAATTCTAATTACGAAGCATAAGGAGTAAGGAATTCCATACACTAGGTGCTGATACTGTAAATGAACTTTTGAAAACTTTAGTTTTCGACCCCTGAATCTCGGGATTATTTTTAGTCGGCGATCAGGGTTTACTCTCGGTTTTCGATGATCTTAGTATATTTAGTTTAGATCTGGATAAAGACCGTTTGAACACTTATGTGTCATGATTTCTTTAAAAATAAAAAATACATTTTATATGTAGCCATCGCTGACGTGAAAATAAAACATTGTAGGTAGCCGTAACAGGAAGTTTCAGCATTATTCGGACTGCCCGTTTCTCGAGTTTATCAATTCTGGACAGATTATAATTGGATGTGTTTCTCCATATGCATCTGTAATCTATCAGTGGCAATATATAACCCGAAAAATAAAGTTCAAGTGATTGGGGAGGTAGAAATGTTTAAAGCAATTTCAACTGAAGTATTCTTTAGACTTCCATTGCATATAAGTAATCATATCTTTCATTCCAGCCGAGACGTTGTTCAATGTAGATACAAAAACGTTTTGGATTTTTGACAATAGATACATGTCAGCCATTTTGAGTTAAAAGTAAATCCATGTTAGTAGAGAGACGATGCCTTCTGTCATACATTACGTTGTAAAGATGTTAATGTGCATTATGTTTCGATCACACCAAACTAATATATTGTTGAGGTTGATTTGAAGCTTATTAATGGAGTCTAGCGATTTACCAGATAAATACATTGTAGAGCCGTCAGCGAAATGATCTGTGTTAGAATGCGCCGATGCAAGGCTATATCATTGATAAAAAGTAGAAAAAGAAGATGCCCTAATATAGATCCTTGAGGAACACCACTTACTATTTGACTTGGTTCGGAAATATGTTTACCCGTTAGAACAACCTGGTGTCTGCTAGTGATCTACGACGAGAACCAGGGAACTGAGTTAAGAGAAAACGTGCAGGCTAAAAGTGTTTTAATGAGCACTGAATGGTCACCTAAAAGGGGTCGCCGAATCACATTAATGAGGAATATATTGATAAGGAATTCACATTCGCTAATTCGCTATAACACTAACCTCTTAGTGCTGAGCGCCTAGCGAGGCAGCTTTTAGTACCATTCATTTTCGTAAGTCTTAGGTATGACTCAGTCAGGGTTTGGACCCACGACATTCCGCTTCCGAGGCGGATGCTTTAATCACTACGCCACTGGGGCGGTCTAATTTGAGAGGAAACGCTTATTTGGATTATTCACTGGAATTACAAATGCTTATTGAGTCTAAACTAAAATATTACTCAGGGATTATTGAGAATGTATTCAAAGGCGTTTTGGATAATGCCATTGTGACACTTCAAGACTGTTGGCAAATCAGCACATTCTAGGAACTGGATTCATTTGGAACACTCAAATCCTTTGGACTTGTGTAAAACGGTTGTGGATTAGTTTCGATTTATTTCATATACTTTACGTTACTCTTACGTTTTCATTTTATATTCAGGGGAAATTTTTAAAAAATTAAGTTTTACAGTACTTGTTGGTTTATTCGTCTTTATGTTACTTAGTCTAATGCCAAAGATCATAATATCCCATAGTTGCTATTAATAGATCTTTGTATCGACAGTTTCAAACTATTAAAACGAATATGATAAGATGTTGTGTTTTCAAATGACAACACATATCAAGGTTTCAACGAGCTTTTGTACGTCTTTTCACTCATCACCCATTCCCATTCATAAGTGATGAAAGAAGTCAGTGTTGGCATTTTTTTTACTTTTTTGCGAATGTCGGTTAACAATTGGTTGTTCTTACATCTTGTAAAAGGATGCTTACAATGCATGGTATAGGCTAGATCCAGTTTTATTAAAGAGAACATGGCGTAGTTATCCAGTTCAGTTGAAACTATTTCAGTCGATTAATTTTATGTAAAGTAACACGGCAGTAATAACAGGGTAACATTAGAAAATATGAAGAAAAACATGCATTGTTTAAGTTCTTAGATGTCTGTATCGTGATCCTTTGTTTTATAAAGCCATTGGTATAGTCATAAAAAAACGCCTCAACCTAAAGTTACGCTGACATTCTAGACGATGACGTAAGTAGGGTTTCTAACAGCTGTTTTACTGTTACTGTTAAGCAGCTGTTCTTTTGCGAAAAATCAAAAACAGCAAACAGCTGTTTTTTTCAGAACTGATTTTACTGTTTTTTCTTTAAAAAACTTTGCTTAATAAAAAATTAAAATTAAATATAAATTGTTTAAAATGTTTTTGCCTAATAATATAAAAGTGAGGTTACGTAACATGTAACGGTCTTTTTTCAAATCCTTTGGTGTTTGTGACACATTATTTCCAAAGAAAGCTATAGAAGAACCAGAATTTGATGATTCGTTGCTGGGGTTGCTGGATAGTGACGAAGTTGCTGAAGATGACGATTTCGTGGACATTGCTGATGTTGACTTTATTGAAGACACTGATGCTGAGGAAGAAATTGACTACAATAAAATTCTTAAGAATGCACGAAAATTGATCAAATTTATCAAAAAATCTTCAGTTAAAAATCAAGTATTCCAAGACAAAGTCTTCGCTGAGCTTGGACATCATAAGGAGTTGCATTTGGATGTCAAGACTCGCTGGAACTCTATTCCAACAATGCTAGACTCCTTAATTCAGACAGAGAAACCTCTTCGTGAGACACTTTTGGAAGTCTGAGGCAGAAGAATATATTAATTGCGTTGATTTTGAGGCATTGAAAGTTCTGAAAAATGCGCTGGAACCAGTTGAGTTTGCTGTCAAAAATTTAAGCAAAGAAGATGCTACATTGTTGTCTGCAGATGTAATAATCAAGTTTATGCTTCAAACACTCTCAGACATCGATCATGAAATCAGTCGAACGCTTCATGACAACATAAAGCGACGCATTGATGAGCGAATTAACAACGATGTTATGAACCTTTTACCTTCACTTAAAGATCCTTCTATTTCGCCATCAAAAAACACACTCATATTTGCCGCCAGTCTTGCTTCTCGCTTATTCTGTGTTATTGACGATTACGATGATGATAATGAAGAGAAACAATCTGAAACTCTTTCAAATGATTCCGAAGAAAGAACAATGTCACTTCAAGAGGAGCTGAATTTGAAACTTCAAGAGAGTACCACCAACACTAACGCTGCTCAAGATAAATTCAAATGGTTGAAGAGTGAATTTGTATTGTTTAAAAACACTGGTAAACGAACAGATCATCTTCAAAATCTTTATGATGCTCTACTATCGATCAAACCCACTTCAACTGACGTGGAACGTGTTTTCTCCGTGAGTGCTAGCTTTTGCACTAAAATCAGATTTCGCTTATCTGACAAATCGCTGAATGCACTGGTCTTCCTCAATTTTTTTTAAAATAAGTCGAAGAAGAAGTAAAAAAAAAGTTTTTTAAAACATGTCATTAAAAACATATAAATAAAAAACTTTGCAGAACAATTTTTTTTATTTTAATGCATTTTAAGGAAAAACAGTAAAACAGCTGTTAACAACTGTTTTTTGGAAAATAAGAAACAGTAAACAGCTGTTTTTTTTTATAAAAAGTACTGTTTTTGAGAAACCCTTGACGTAAGCCTGCTCCTGTACTTGATATGGTAGCATAGTTAAGATTAACTGATGCGAGTTTCATAAAGAAGTATTTCACAGTGTCAGAAGTATGAAGGAATGCAATTTTCTCAGATGCTAAGACAACAAGAACAATTATAAGTCCTCCCTTCATCAGACGCCAAAGTTCCCTACATAGTCGCTGATAAGGTGGGTCCTACTGCAAACAATATATATCAAGATCTGTCCTGACATACAATATACAATATATATATATATATATCTGTCCTGACATACAATATACCATATATATATATATATATATATATATATATATATATATATATCCAGATCTGTCCTGACATACAATATACAATATATATATCCAGATCTGTCCTGACATACAATATACAATATATATATATATATATATATATATATATATATATATATATATATATATATATATATATATATATATATATATATATATATATATATATATATATATATATATATATCCAGATCTGTCCTGACATACAGTATACAATATATATCCAGATCTGTCCTGACATACAATATACAATATATATATATATATCCAGATCTGTCCTGACATACAATATACAATATATATATATATATATATATATATATATCCAGATCTGTCCTGACATACAGTATACAATATATATCCAGATCTGTCCTGACATACAATATACAATATATATATATCCAGATCTGTCCTGACATACAATATAAAATATATATCCAGATCTGTCTTGACATACAACATACAATATATATATATATCCTGATCTGTCCTGACATACAATATACAATATATATATATATATATATATCCAGATCTGTCCTGACATACAATATACAATATATATATATATCCAGATATCCAGATCTGTCCTGACATACAATATACAATATATATATATATATATATATATATATATATATATATATATATATATATATATATATATATATATATATATATATATATCCAGATCTGTCCTGACATACAATATACAATATATATCCAGATCTGTCCTGACATACAATATATATATATATATATATATATATATATATATATATATATATATATATATATATATATATATATATATATATATATATATATATATATCCAGATCTGTCCTGACATACAGCATACAATATATATCCAGATCTGTCCTGACATACAATATACAATATATATATATATATATATCCAGATCTATCCTGACATACAATGTACAATATATATCCAGATCTGTCCTGACATACAACATACAATATATATATATATATATATATATATATATATATATATATATATATATATATATATATATATATATATATACATATCCAGATCTGTCCTGACATACAACATACAATATATATATCCTGATCTGTCCTGACATACAATATACAATATATATATATATCCATATCTGTCCTGACATACAATATACAATATATATATATCCATATCTGTCCTGACATACAATATACAATATATATATATATATATATATATATATATCCAGATCTGTCCTGACATACAATATACAATATATATCCAGATCTGTCCTGACATACAAGATACAATATATATCCAGATCTGTCCTGACATACAATATACAATATATATATATATATATATATATATATATATATATATATATATATATATATATATATCCAGATCTGTCCTGACATACAGTTTACAATATATATCCAGATCTGTCCTGACATACAATATGCAATATATATATATATATATCCAGATCTGTCCTGACATACAATATACAATATATATATCCAGATCTGTCCTGACATACAATATACAATATATATCCAGATCTGTCCTGACATACAATGCAGGCAGATCATGGTTTAAGCGGTTTATTTAGGTGTAGTCGGTATCTCAAAGAACATAGACCCTTCCTATGCGACGGAAGGTCATGGGTTTATATTTTCCGCATTTGGAAATATAAGCGAGTACGAGTTGCAGACCATGTCAGACTAGAGAGTACGTTGATTACTGTAAATATTTCAGGAATGCGGTTACCTAAATCGAAATATACATGTATCATCATTTCCATACAACAAAAAAAAAAACAGTTTCGTGTTAAACTGGAACAATCAAACCAGACACACCAAATCTCATTGTTTAAGGGTCAGATAATTAATAGTTCAACGATGTCAATGAACTTTACCTAACATCTCCATATTTCTTTACACATGCCCAAAAGTAGAAGAAAGTGGATATTCGATCTATTTTTGATTAAAGAAAAGGCAAATTATTAATCATGATGTCCAAATCAAAACTGTTCCAGTGCGGCGTTGCTTAATGTAATTGTCGAAAGAAGAGAATCATAACTCGCTTCCCAAAATATAAAGTCATCACCGTGAGTGATTAACTTAATGAATGCTTCATCTTTAAGAAAAAGTACAATGACCTTTCTCAGTCGTTTTAAGAAAATTTACGAATCGTAATATTATATTTTTTTTCCAAATTCAACATTTGTCTAGAAAAAACAATCTTTTATTTTTGTTCAGTTATGGTTTAAGAGAATAATTAAATAATTAATTACAGTTACAAAGTGCATTTTGGCTTTTGGACTAAAACATTATTTTGGGATTAGCATGAATTTATTCAAGGACATTCGGGATTATAACACTGTGATGCATCAAAACTGTTCGCACATCAGCACATATAAGACTTTTGACACCTCATCACTTTCAAGGTTGGAATTTCTTTGGAGCAAAACTGGACTTATTCGGAAAACTCAATATATTTAGACTTGTGAGAGAGTTTTAGGACTATTTGGGATTTGATTCACGATTTTTGTAAGTTCCTTTTATATTTTCACTTTGTGTTCAATGGAAATTGATGATTGTTGAATTTTACTAAACTTGTTGGATTTCACTTTTCCCGCTACTTAGTTTAAGACCATAGAGACGTAAAAATACCTTCAATGAACTTTTTACTATGATCCATCATAAAAACCAAAGCATCTCCATAATAATTTATGGTAGTGATTATAAACCATAGACATTTGCTTTAACCTGATTACACGGACATAATATCCGATATCTTCATTATCACCATTATGTATACCTCCATATAAAAATTGCACATATCAATTGCCTGATAGGTGCATAGAATTCGCCTGATACTATAGCGACCCATCACAAACGTTCATCGCTGGTAATTATATATAATTATATATATTGTAACGGTTGTTCGGTTATCAAGGGTTATCAGTACAATATTGCACAAGTCCCTGGTCAGAGGTATTGCGCAACTTGAAAAAACAACACTCGAAACCGCCTCCCGTTAATACTCGTTTATCTAAGGAATGACCTCTACGGTGTAATTTGCCCGGTCATAGAGTGGATATGGCAATCTGAGATAGTATCTTGAACAAGACAACACACGAGCCCCCGTAAAGATAAAATGAGAATTTAATTAAAATACAATTAAGAGAAGAATGATACAATAAATTACAATTTTCTTTCCTTCTGACTATTCTTCGTTCAGAAGCACTTCAAAAAAACCGAAGCTTTAATATAGCAGATACGTTAATTAAAATTCAAACACTAATAAAATAGATGAATTTAACCGTTAATAACTGATAGTAACTTTCATAATGAAATCGAATGTTCATTAACATTGGACTGTTGGGTGATTCACAATGACCTTGTTCGTCGACTGGTTTTTTCCTTCTGCGTGCGTCACGACTTTAGCTTGCCCTTTGATTGACCGGGGAATTCCACAACTCTGACTTCTGACTTCTTTTCCCTCCTTTTCTTGACTTCTTTTCCCTCCTTTTCCTGGCTTCTCGCTAATTCTCACTCTTTCCAAACAAACTATTTTCCTTGTGTTTCTGGCGTCTTACAATCGTTCCACATTCAGTTTAACCCCTGGAACCACAATTTTTACGAACGTCTTTCTTGCAAAGAACGATCGGAGTCCTGGTAACGGTTCTCTCTTGCAGAGAAATTTTCAGACTAATTCAAACTCATCAGCTCAGAGAATATATATTTCCCCGATTCTAGGGTTCGACACACACCCCTCCTTCTACATTTGACCAATCGGAATAAACGCTATTCCTACGGACATTTTGAAAACCCGTCTATCAAGATGCCAAAAATGCCACCTGGGGTCGAAATATCACCCTACCATTTGTTTCAAATCACCTTGACATTTATACGTGAGAAATTCTCTCTCTTAAGCGTGTCAAACACCAAGTTCGGTTCTACTATCAATATTCTAACAGCCTGACCCAGTTAAGTAAACATTCTTTCGTCCAAACTCTACTCCAAGACAGTTAATTGTCGGCTAGACTAAGAATTAATTAATGAATTTCACTGGCGAAAAATTTGGCACTTGATATATATATATATATATATATATATATATATATATATATATATATATATATATATATATATATATATATATATATATATATAATTGAAGAATATCAAAGACTCAATGTCAGAAAAGTAGTATACCATTTTCATCACTGCTAATTTACAAAATTTCTTTTTACCTCCACATCTAAGCTGTTTTGATTTAATCATTGAAACGAAATGTGAATGAAACAAAATGTGAACTGGAGAGTGATCGCTCATTTATTCCCTTTAGTGGTTGCCAACCTTTCTACATCTCTTGCTGCGATCCTACATTGGTTATGAGCAATACCACGTGACCATGCGGCAAATAATATGATTAACGAGTGCTCAGATGACCCTACAACCTTACTGATGAACCCCTCCGCGCCCTTCATTTTGGTCGCGACCTGGGGTTAAGAACTGCTGCAATGCCTATGATACTAGTTTACTTATCGGCCTATTTAATACATTCGTTAAATGATCGTAGGTATGTATTAGTAGGTATGCATTATTAGGTATACATTATTAGATATGCCATAGTAGGTATAAAATATTAGGTATTTAACATTAGATATATATTATTAGGTATATAATAGTAGGTGTAAACTATTAGGAATATAATATTACATAGAAATTATTAGGTATATAATATATATATATATATATATATATATATATATATATATATATATATATATATATATATATATATATATATATATATATGTTATAATATTAGATTTAAATTATTAGGTATATATGAGTTTCACTAAATTGACAACGTACTACGTCATTCGATAAATAAAACAACTTCCTTCGTTCTATGGGACATGACAACCGACGAAATTAAAATATCTTATTTTCTTCTGCTCAGAACATATTCGCAATGGCTGAAATGAAACCTTTTTGTTTTTGCGAGATAATAAGCTTGTTTAATTTTATTCGGCATCGCAAATATATCAATTTGACATTAATCTGCTTGTCAAATAACTCAGCCAGATAGTTATGGGTGATTAGCAGAACGCCTTACTATATCCTTGGCGCTAAACTACATGTGGCCTTTTGTTAGCAAGGTCAATTGGCATTGATAAGGATCACCTTACTGCCAGCTATTGGCAGGAGTCTGTTTCCATATATATAATGGGACTCGTCTGCAGGCACTCCAGAACGTTGGTGTCTACAGCAATATCGTATAACTGCTATGAGAATGAACCGTTCCACACAAACGACACAGAACTAATTTTACAGACTAAGTATATGAAAATGATTCAGACAAATTGTTTAGTCTTGAAACTCTCTTCTGTAACAACGTTTACACGGATATACTGCAAGTATCGCTGTATGCATTATTTATGTTGAAGACAATGCATTATCTTTGGGTTAAGATAGGTTTATACATACTAGATAAAACTGTCTTCAGTAATTAGACTGATAGTTTGATTTTGCTTATATCACAAGGTTAATCAGCTACTTCTTGGTTCAACTAAGATAAGATAAGTGCCTGACCTGCTATGTTAGCACACAAGTGGATGCTTTCATGCAATCTAGATTATCTTTTCTGTTAACATTAGTAGCTATTGGAGCCAACGATGTCTTCCCTTCAAAACTAATTCCTCCGAACACTGGTAACAATGTGAGCCAGTGATGTCTTCCCTTCAAAGCTATTTCCTCGGGACAATCGTCACGATTGGAGCCCGTGATCTATGCCCTTCAAAGCGAATTATTTTACATTTGCAAACACACACAAAATCATTGCAGTCAGTTTATTTGTACAGTAAGTTTAACCTATATCCTGACACGCGTTGTTAACAATGTTGGCATAACCCTTGACAAGAATTCGTAACAAAAATGTTATAATGGTGTCTACGATATAGCACTTTCACATTTGGTTTGGCCTATTTAATTATAAATATAGATCAAACTGTGATTTAAATAAAACTACCGCATGGTAAAGTTGTAATTGCTTTGGTTTTATTTTTTAAGTTAATTATGACAACACAAACAAAGACTACACGTACTCTGGAAAAAGAAAACTGCAACCTACAGTAGTTCTGAGTATGCTGGCTCTATAACTGTGACATATTCTTAATTCATATTTTCTTTCTTATCCAGCTCGCGTGCTTTTTCAAATTTTCTAGAAGTGGTTTACCATCATGAGACATTTATTTTTTGGGATGGACACACATATCCTGTATATTGAAGGAATATCTTTTAACTGAATTATTAAAATGTCATGTCATATTATATCGAATTAGCTTTCGTCGTGAATCATTCAATATTTACTGGCTCTATACGCACCATAAATATCGATCTTTTCAATTCCTGTAAAAATCGGGAGTTCTCTTTATATTAAGCTTTTCATTTTAAAGTTACTAGTTTTGCAATTTTTCAGCACTATATAATTTTAAGAATGTGTATTAAAGTTAGAAATGTTTCTTTAGAAATCTAAATTTTACCTGGTTAATATTATTATTTATTTAAGTCGAAATCACGAGCAAGTAGCGGAGCATTGACAAGAAAACGCTAACAAGCAGCCTTTTAATCTTCTTTTTGATTCTTTGCGGTATAATCGGGGAGAACGCTAGCTTAAACTGAAAAGCTGTAGCCTCGGGCATCCTAGGTCGGTACTCTGTCGTAATTGACAGTTTGATTGACGGATGTAATGGTCAATGTGTGATTGTCTCGTAACACTTAGTAACTCACCATAACTACTAATTCAAAAGCATGCCCATAATCGTTACTAGCTTGTTAAACTGGTGTAACAGACAATTAGTTGCCAATAGTGGCACACGTCGGGGCAATTAAACCATCTAACAGACAAAATTTCGAAGAACCAAACGAAAACTCAAGAAGCGTTACCAAACTGAAGAGAAATGAAGCGATCGCGAATATCGAACGCAAATATGTGTTAAATATATCAATCATAGAATTGACTTAATGTAAATAATAAATAAAAACGTTTTCCAGCTTTATTCAAAATATGATCAAAACAATAATTTTGCATATTAATAACAAGCTATTCATTTATTTTATCGGTATACTGTATCAATGTCACTACAGAGAAATAAAGACATGTATAAATAACTGCAAATAATGCATTGCTTGTTACAAAATAACACCGCCATACACACCTTGTTACATAATAACACCGCCATACACTGCTTGTTGCAAATAAACCCTCCATACATTGCTTGTTACAAATTAAACCGCTATTCACTGCTTGTTACAAATTAAACCGCTATACATTGCTTGTTACAAATTAAACCGCTATACATTGCTTGTTATAAATTAAACCGCTATACATTGCTTGTTAATACATAACACCGCCATAGACTACTTGTTGCAAAATTATACCGCTATACACACCTTGTTACATAATACCATCGCTATACGCTATACACTGCTTGTTGCAAATAAAACCCTCCATACACTGCTTATTATAAATTAAACTGCTATACATTGCGTGTTTCAAATTAAACCGCTATAGAATGCTTGTTACAAAATAACACCGCCATAGACTGCTTGTTACAAAATAACACCGCTATGCACTGCTTGTTTCAAAATTACACAGCCATACAGCGCTTGTTATAAATAAGACCGCTACTACTAATTAAAACATTCAATGACTGTAGAACATAATTATAAGTAAAGGAATCAAATCCATTTGTTGTCAAAATATGACAAGGATCAAAATATTAAAAAACCAAGCTAATAAAGAAAACAAAATTAACAAGCGACTTTGAAGTTAAAATAAGGTACATGTAGATTTATAATTAAAAATAAGTACATTCAAATAGACGTTCCTATTTCAAACGCTACATTTTAAATCTTCGAAGACAGCTTTCGCGTTTTTATTTTACCTCTTCTAATACTGGTTATATTTAGTTTCTTGATAAGGACTAATTAGTTATATGATTAAAAGAAACACTTTCAGATAAGGTGTAACATTGTTTACAAGAAATTCATTACGTAGCCACACGCTAAATATGAAATTTAATTAAATGATCATTTTAATCTTTTTTGTGGGCTGGTTTCTTTGATATCGTTAATCCAAAGATAATTATACATACATAAGAAATTGCAACTACTATCAACAACTAATTTAATACAAAGGGATGTAAAATAAAATATATAAAAATCCACGATGACACCGTCCATTTATATGATTATTTTATATTTATAAATAACTAGGTCTTGACAGACAAATATATACATTTCGAATCGGTTGAATAAACACATTTCGAATCGAAAAAAAAATTAATGCATTTCGAATCGGATAAATAAATGCATTTCGAATCGGATAAATAGAACGATACATTTCGACTTGGAATGCAAAACAAGATTATTGGATCTTCACTTCTTTGACCCTTTGCCCTTTGCGTGCGACTTAAAACAAATAGCAACTACTGAAATTCTTTAACGTAGTTGTTGGAGTTTTATATATGCGTATCTACTACAATGTATTTGTATCACATAATCTGTTATTTCTTTATGAATCCCGTAGACTCAGTCAAAACAGCTGTGTTGAAACGAAATGAACTGCTCTTTACTTTGATAGGTACACGAGCTCTGGCGGGCCATTTAAAATCATCCTGTAGGTTGGACAGCACTGAACTACAGGATAAACAAACGCTGAGCCTTGGTCTGGATACTAAATGAATTCGCGTACCTCAAATCCTAAAGCTGCCTCTACTATCGCAGGTTGAACAAACATTATCTTCTCTATGGCAGAGTGGCGAATGTGGACATGATGTGTGTTGGGGGGGGGGGTGAGTTATGGGCACCTTAAAAGAGAGATAATGAAGATATTTAGTGAGACACAATGCATAGTAAAGCATTGCCAGTCGCCAGATGTAGCCGAATTTTGCGAACGTCTCGTTTGAATTGCATGTTTAAAAGAATGTTAATCATATTTAGCTTGAGAAACATCGTACGTGCGTAGGATTTATTTACAATATATCAACTGTATATTTTGTATCATAGAAGTTCTAAGCAATTAAGCAATACATCTACATTTGTTTCAAAGAGCACTGCCATTAAACATAACAATCAGGGCAAGATTTGTAATTTCTGATTCTCCTAAAGTGTTTACCATCTGTAATGTTTGTATCTGTTACGCAATTGCCTTCGACAAAGACTCGATGAGAGTCGAAGACAATTAGACTACCAGCCTAACAATTCTAAGTTACAGCAATGTTGCAACGGTGTTACATTATGAAACTGTCGAAATGGTTATCCATGTAATAGCAAGATTTTCAAAATGGCTGCCACGGTGGCCTATACTGAATGACAAATCAGCACCATCTGCATTTGAGACAAACTGAACATCATAAGTCACTTCACGGAAAGTTTGTGTCCATATGACTAGTCATGAAGAAGAGGATTTGATGTTAAGTTGGTGGCATACACTTTTAACACAGTAATGAAAACAGCTGCCGAGAACATCATTGGCCTCCATCACCCCAAAAAAAAACCTGGGTTACAGAAGAGATTCTGAATCTGTGTGATGCCCGAAGAAACCTTAAAAACATCAGGCACACAACAGGGGCTATGGTGTACTGAGAAATAAACAAGAATATCAGAAGAAAAAAAACCTTGAAGAAAGCAAAAGAAGATTGGATTAGACAAAAGTGCACATAAATAGAGAGCAGTCTGATAAAGAATAACAGCAAAAAGGCACTCCAAATTATGACAGACCTCACCAGACAGAGGCAATCAAGAGTCAGTACCGTTCAAGACAAACATGGAAACTGCCTCACAGAAGCAAGTGACACTGCAGAAAGATGCAATGAGTATTGTAAAGAACTATACAACCATCCGTCCACAGGAGACCCAGATGTGCTTAAAGTTCCAAACTCCACAAATGATGATGATTTCCACATTCTCAACGAAAAGGTGGAGTCAGCAATAAGTGCACTGAAGAATGGGAAGGCAACTGGAGTAGACAACATCCCAGCTGAACTTATCAATAATGGGGTGGAATCAATGCTAGAGCTACTAACAGAAGCTGCAACAAGATCTGGCAGACAGGCGAATGGCCAACACAGTGGACACAGCCACTGAATATAACACTCCCAAAAAAGGCAATCTCCAGTTGTGCCAAAATTACAGAACTATCAGTTTGATGAGCAATGCTGGTAAGGTGATGCTGAAGATCATCTTCAACAGACTAAAACCACCAGCAGAAGATTTAATCGACAAAGAACAGGCATGGTTCCAGAGTGGAAGAAGCAAAACAGAACAAATATTCTGTCACAGGGTTCCATGTGAAATGTACTCGCAACATCAACAAGACATATATCATGTGTTCATAGAATTCAAACAGGCTTTTGACAGTGTGGCATGAGGAATTGTGGGCCACAATGAAAACGTACAACATCAAGCAACAGTACGCCAAGGCTGCCAGCGCAGTAATTGCTCAATATTATGTGGGGGACTGGTTCAAGACAACAGTTGGAGTACGGCAAGGCTGTCTCCTGTCACCCACGCTTTCCGACATCTACTTAGAGCGCATCATGAGCGAAGCCCAGAAAAACCTCTATGGGACAGTCGACATCGGAGGGCGTAAATTCACCAGCCTACGCTTTGCAGATAACATTGATGGGCTTGCAGACAGTGAAAATGAGCTTGTCACCTTAGTAAAAAACCTGGATGAAAAATCTTCCAGATTTGATGGAGATAAGCGCTGAAAAGACAAGGCTGATGACAAAAAGTGGCAAACAAATTTCAGCAAATATTAAAGTCAGACGACAGAAGCTGGAAACATTGGGCCAGTTCAAATAGCTTAGTTCCATAATCACCGAAGAGGGATCATGAGCAGACATTTTGTCACGAGCAAACGGTGATTATGGAACTAAGCTATTTGAACTGGCCCAATGTTTCCAGCTTCTGTCGTCTGACTTTAATATTTGCTGAAATTTGTTTGCTCGTGACAAGCTCAAACAACGGCAGCTATGTCAAAGCTAAGACCCGTCTTGAGAGAAAAAAATATATTTCTGAAACCTAAAATCAGATTATTAAGAGCACTAGTCATATCTCAATCTTTTTGTATTCATGTGAGGCCTGGACCCTGACAGCAGAATTACAACGAAGAACCCATGCACATGAAATGAGATGCTACAGAACCACCCTTGGCATTTCTTGCATGGACCACATGAATTGCTTAACACCGTCAGGTACAAAGTAGGCCATTATGAAGACCTCTTCAACACTGTCAAAACGACAAAGTTGAAATGGTATGGCCATGTCACTAAAGTCAACAGTCTAGCCACAACAGTACTGCCGGGCAGCGTAAATAGTCGCAGGAGAGGTAGACAGATAATTAGTGGACTGACATCATCACAGAATGGACCAGGAAATCTTTTGCGGAGACACAGGCATTGGCACATGATCGAAACAAATGGAGGGAACTGGTCAGATGTTCAGCAGCACAGTACCTCAACGACCACACTAGGTCAAGAGACTGATGATGATGATGAAGGAGAGGCAGCTTTACGATTTTCGAGATAACGGTGACCGTATTGGATGTCAGAACAAACTAACAGCATTTACAACCAACGAAACATCTCAAATCATTTAATGCAAACTCCACGACAATATGAATAACCACCTCAGCGATTAGATTTTAAAGACGGCTGCCATGACGGTACCATTTTCATTCAGACCCAGCTAAACCTTAGACAGGATCTGTATGGAAAGACTCCTACCATTTTTCCCATTAGTTTAGCAGGAGCAGTGACAATCACCTTGTTAATGGATATTTGGACAATCCCATAAGCTCCCGTACGGTGAACACATTTCTGTGGTGACAATCAGCAAATTGTATATAATGATGACTATTTGTATCAATGTAATATGCAATAGCTTCAAATGAGCTGGCACCATGTACAAAGAGCACCTTGTATGAAATTAGTACACTATCAACAAAGGAAGTAGAGTACTAATGTCCTCACTAATTGAAATTAGTACACTATCAACAAAGGAAGTAGTGTACTAATGTCCTCACTAATTGAATTACATTCTGCTACTTTAAATATTGTTATGCGATCAAACTTGATGAAAAGGTATGGGTGGGTGGCATCACAAGTTGGGCAGCATGAAACGATACGGGTTGATGACCATACAAGACGGTGAAGAGGATTAAACTCATGGTATTGATAGCCATACAACACGATGGGCAGGATGAAACTGTAGGGGTGAATTGCTGGCCATATAATACGATGGGCAGTATTCCATTTAAAACATTTTACTGTCATCTGAATGAATGTGAGTATACAAAAATGGAATCTAATCCAATGGATACAATTTCCATATCCTCCAGATATGAAGGGTACATTCTTCTCATTTGGTTTGACTTGATCTTTCCTTGTAGTTGTCCTAAAGCTGTTTAAACGTAACTATTGTGTTGAAGGTATAGACATTTGTTTTAAAGACGAGTACGTAACACAAGAAACACGTGTATTTTACTATCACTTTGTTTTTAATCTGTGTATTTTCAGGATTGTATCAATATTTTATTTCCGAATCTTTATCATCGACAGCTAGTCAATATGGGACTCATTCTGCATCTTGTTCTCTCAGGTTTCCTTATATTTACCAACACAATACGAGGAACTTGATTGCATTGATGCCAAGACTGAAATGTCCTAAGGAAAACGCATAAATGTTGGATTATGTCAAATCGAACATATTTCTGGGAATTGAATACCCAAGATAAGCCCTTCGTCTGCGGACAATCCTCAACAAAAAATGGAAGAAGTATATGTCGAAATTAATATTGGTAGACAGAACGTACCAAGTTTTGTTCAGTAGTACAGGAAATCTTAGTCTTTGTGATGCGTCAGTAAAGTAAAAATTAGAATCACGTTTGTAAGGAAAATAAAATGTAAGAGCATTGGTCATTGTATCAATAACATGCAAAAACAAAATCCCCATTGTACGAGCCAGTGCACGCAATTATGAAGAGCTAACAAGCAACAATTGATTAGTCATAATTGCCTGAAATAGTGTTCAAGTATGAACAGACCAGTCAAAGCTTATTAATTCCTTGGAAATGGACGAAAGAACGATTGAAGATTGAAATTGATACATAAATACAACAAGCCAAACCAATAAAGTCAATTTAGTGAACATACAACAGTCCAGAAGACTGACGGAACGTGGACTTTAAATAATTGCAACTCAATTGTTTTAAAGATAATCCTCCATCGTTTGTGTACAATTAACGACTTTCCGCTGTGTCTATAATAGGAACTATTAAAAATAGGAAACGATACCGCCTTTCATAAACGCTCTCAAAAATACAACTGTTAGAAAGTCAAAATATGAATAAGAGTTTGGGTCAAGACATAATGAGTCTGTACGAAGTTATGCAGAATAACATTTGAGTGCATCATTCTTTATTATTTGAATTCCAGCAGTTTTAAAGAAACCTTCTGATACTGTATGGTATCTGAATTTACAAGCAATTAATGTAACACTACACAACAAATGAACTTGTTCGGCGTCGTGATCAATAGTAACACATAAACTTAACGGGCTTCGTTAGCAATAAGAACGGATGAATTTGCTCGGCATCGTATGCAATAGCCAACATTGTATTATTTATATCAACGATATATTAAGATTTCGTAAACGAAAATTTTGATTCGTAAAAATATTCGATGCGTACATTGATATGCACCACTTTCATTATGTAGATGTGTCTGTCACGCTGTATTTCAATCTAATAATAAATACATCTTACCCGTTTATTGCATCATAGAATTAAAAAAAAAAAAACACAATCTGCATTGGTGCAAGTGTTGGTGCTCCTTGCCCCACTACGCTCTCAGGATATCACCTCTAACCTGTTTTGGCCTACATCCATAAAACTTGATAGCGTATTCCTTCCTCTACCAATGTATCAAATATCTTGCAACCTACATAGCAGAAAATAAATGTATAACAATACATACATGTTGGTATAAGAATTGTTTTAAATATCTTGCAATGACTGTAAAGGAAACAATTCAGTTTATTGTCTAAATACTTGCATGTTAAATCATACATTTTATTCAATTGACCTAATTGAACAGAAAATTACTGTGACCTAATTTGATAACGTACCGTACAGCACGGATATTTTCTACCAAGAATTTAGCCGTTGTTTCCACTGAAAGGTAACCTTTTTATAATTGCTCGATGGGATATTTGCTCTCGGTAGATTCTAATTAATTATCTCGTACCAGTTATGTTGATAAGTACTGGATATGTTAGCTTTAATTAAAAGATCATACAGACAACGAACGCTTTAACATGTTTGTATTCATAGTCACACGTAACTCATCACAAATATCTGCCTGACGCCTTCTTCTACAAACTCTAAATTTTCTTTATAGCATGCCACGTTACTTACTTGTCCCAGTCTGTGGTTTACTCATATTTGAATGTATAATCAAAAGTTGTTTACATTTTCATGAACTTTACAAAAGTTAGATATTTTACACTGTTTTTGTTGCAAGTCATGAGCAATCATTGCTATCGTGTTTTTATCTTTCTCTTTTCAAATTATTATTATTATTATTATTATTATTATTATTATTATTATTATTATTATTATTATTGGATGGTTAATGATATTTTTGGTTCTTAATTTTTCATGTTCTTAATGTATATAAACTACATAATTTTGTATCTTATCTGTGTATATGTGTGTGCAAAGATATTCACACTTATTTGTTGTCATTCTTGTAAAATTAATATCAACATAAACAATCATGAATACACGTAAAAGTAATAAAACATTCATGAAGTGAAAAGAGTCAACATGTACATATAAAACAGACAGACAGACAGACACACACACACACACATACACAAATATCCCAACTTACTCAACAATGTCTTTTGACTCTGCTGAGTGTAATGGCGCATACGCGTGCATTCGTGATGTACAGTGAAGTGGTGTACCAGAAAAGGTCTTGACGAACCTTCTTTGATCATTACCGGACATGACATGCTATTGAGTTTAATAAATCCATGGGTCTCGTGAATATGGATGCCACGCTTGATAAAGGTTTGGTCAAGTGGTCAGAGTATGGCCGAAGACCTCTGACCTCAGTCGCGCTATCTTTGACATCGGGTGGACGAGGGAAAGAAAATAACCTTCTTGGAACAATGTCAAAGTAATAATTGTGGGTTAAATTTTCGGTCAAAGTGCTTATCATCAACAAATAATGTCAGGCGGACTGGGTTACAAATTATCTTAAAAAGGCACATATGCAAGAGAACTAAATATTGAATTGGTGTGCGATCCAGTGTTACATCTAGTACATATGTTATTTTGAAATAAAGATCTTATTAAAGATTGTAGATAATCAGTCAGCTTTGGTAACACGGTTAAAATCAATCTACCATTGATAGCAAAATCATAGAGATTAATATCGCATGAAGCATAACGTTATTATTAGGACCACAGATTAATATTTGTTTTCTTTTTTAATTCTATGAAGAAGATTGCACACAACCCCGCCACTATTTTCACAATACGTCATCATGACTCACGTGTTTGCCCGTCCTATGATAACGATACGAAATGTTAAGGCTTTTGTTCATTTTTAGAAGTTAGAAAAAAGGCATGTTAGGACATGATGATGGTCATGGTTTTCCAGAAAGTGGATAAGGCCTTTTGTGTACAGATGTCGTTTTATGCTGCCTTACACGTGTTTGTAAGATATTCATTTTCAGACATGGTTACTTAAATATAAACGTATTTGGAATTATATTCAACCTTTGATTATTCTTCCTCCTTCTTTAATTTTGTAATAAAAAATACTTTCCTATGATAAGATGTATTCCCTTTAATAGTTTTTATTTATTTATTTATTTATTTATTTATTTCTCGAAGCAAAGACGTCTTTATTATCATGTGTTGTACGATACTGTTTGGTAAAAGGCACATCATCATGTTAGACGAAATCGCATTATTAGTGTTCTACACATATATGCATACCTTGTTTCAATTAGACTATAATGCTATATACGTTTTAAATTGTTAAATTAACAGTATGTATAATCTTTCTTTGTCTCACTTGTCTGTTTCGTATGACTTTTATGAAACTCATCGATCTCAATGTCCAAAACAAGTACGATGACATTAATTCAGACAGGTCAGTTGATATTGTAGCTGTTCATTTCACACATTCCTTTCGTTGTTGTGGCATGTTCTGCACGTAAAACGAATGCTAGTCAGCTGTATTTATTTTAGCTTCTTTTTTTCAGAGAATCACAAAGGTATAAAAGAACAAGGATATTCAATGGCTAAACTGTCAAAAGATCAACCTACCCGGTCAACGGTCAGTATCTGGGGTCAAACATGCCATGTGGCTTACCGCTGGGGCCAAATACACAATAGAAATCTATTTGACCATAGTATGCATGACCTTCAAGATACAGCAATGCATTTCTTTAACATACGGTTTTTATTTAATTGGACACATTATCCAACTGACCATCAACCTCGTTTACTAAAGGTCGCGCGATCTTCTTTTAAAAAATTAGAGGTACATTTTACATCAACATAAAGAATTGCCAGACATTGGGGACTAAATTCAATAAGTGATGCTAAAATTATATTTAAAGTTATCTAGTAGCTGCTAAAAACTTGAAAGTGCAGATAAAAGATTTAGGGTAATAATTATTTATGAATCATTTAATGCATTATTTGATTTTAACAATGAGACCATCTGTTAATAAAACAACTATTGCGCAGCAGTACCATCAAGACAATGTCATGCGTCAATAATATTCCAGATTAAGCTAAAGATCAATAACAAATTATAATTATCCATGGAGAGTGTATCTTTTAGATACCTCTGTGTGTGTGTGTGTGTGTGTGTGTGTGTGTGTGTGTGTGTGTGTGTGTGTGAATTGGATTTTTAACGTAGCTTTAACGGACTTTCAGTCATATCGCTACGATGTATGTAGTGTGGCAGTTTATAGTGATATCAAGCACTGTGGCATCATGATGCAGACATGTAGCATGATGTCTCATCCAGTCACATTATCCTTACACCAGGCCGACCAGTCCTAACACTTACCTCGTAATGCTAAGTGCCTGGTGAGGCAAGCTGATAGTAGCATTCTTGTTAAGTCTTTGGTATGACTCGGCTGGATTTGAAACCGACGACCTTCCTCTTCCGAGGCGGACGCCTTTGATATCGCTTTGTCTGTACGAATATTACATGTATCTATCCGACAATATCTATCTATCTATCTATCTATCTATCTATCTATCTATCTATCTATCTATCTATCTATCTATCTATCCATCCATCCATCCATCCATCCATCCATCCATCCATCCATCCATCCATCCATCCATCCATCCATCCATCCATCTATCTATCTATCTATCTATCTATCTATCTATCTATCTATCTATCTATCTATCTATCGCTAAGAGGAAAAGTTGCTGCCTGTCTGCCTCTTTCTCTGTCTGTCTGTCTGTCTGTTTGACCTGATATTTACTATTAATCATAAGTCCAGATACATGTGTCTCTTTGGGTGACACAGGCGAAAATCCCCTACGTGTTTCCTTTCATAGGTTTTAGCCTTGTACCCTACTACGATGGTGGAGAGAGAGAGAGAGAGAGAGAGAGAGAGAGAGAGAGAGAGAGAGAGAGAGAGAGAGAGAGGCTTTTATCAAGCCCAAATTATTTTACTCTTACCAGATTTATACGTATTTTGCTAATACATCACTAATGATTACTGTATGGACATTCATCATTGAATCAACAGCACACAGTTTTGAGAATGTTTACATATGCGTATTACTGCGTCGTGGGCGTATCCCATTTTGATATACCATTAGTATTGGTTAATCAAGTAGCTTTATAACAACACTTTAAAAGCCATGTTATTTTCAGTGTATGTGGACATACTTCCAGAAATCTAGCTGTTTATATAAACTATTCGATCTGTCTCACCAGCTAGATATACACTGTTGTGTATATCCCATATTTCTTGCTAGATATGAATTGTTCTAACCTCTTGATCGAGCTAGCCAGATATCTACCTAGCTATATGAATTAATCATCTCACGAGCTAGCTAAACAATCGGTCAATCAACCTCGCGAGCTAGCTAAATATATAACGTTATATGAATTAGTTGATCTACCTCACGAGCTATCCCTCTAAGCTATCCGGTTATCGATTTAAAGAAACTTTTGTCATGCTTTTAAAAGTAGAATATGTGCCTTTTAATTTTTAATATTGTATTCCATTACAACGTATGTCTTGTAATTATTAAATTAATATAGTTTATATTGTATTTGATTATAAAGATCTTTGTTCAGTTATTAATTTAATATTTTTTCATATTGTATTCCACTATAACGGTATAGTTTGTACATTCCTTAATTTAGGATATAACTTATGACTCGTTCAAGTTAACTGATATTTTGATTATTATGTATGTTAAAGCCTGGTTGATTTTAAATTGTACATGTATACATCCATTTCAGGAAGTACGGCAATTTGTAAATATGTAACAGTTTTGTCTTCATTATCAAATGTTACCTTTCATTATAATAAGACATATTGACATAAAAGTATTGGAAATAGCTACTTTCTATCGAATGCATTTTTAAAATTGATTTAGGTTTGCACATTTGTAGTGCGACGATTGTATTATTAAGAGCGGATTTATAAACATAATTTGGACAAGATTGCTGATGCAGTCAATATTATACAATTTCTGAACCATTTTCTTATTACATTAATAGAGAACATATTACTATTTTACACACAACGTGATACAAGTCGCAAGAAAAAGACAACGAATTAGGACACTATCATTGCTAACACAATTGTTATTCGTTTCAATAGTGTTCTGTTGAAGACTATTTTGCAAGACACCGAATAATTAACAGTGGGTATTTTTAATGGATTTCGGAAGTGTTAAAATATTATTTTCTTGAGGAAGTCTCGACAGTTAAATACTTCTCTTTGACTGCCCGTTACATAGATAAGGTCACCGATGCGGATTCATCCTCAAACAGACCATTGACTTGAATGCAAGGCAAGGGAACAATGTAAAATGTATCTGACGACCCTGAGCCGCAGTCCACATAAATCACAACTCTCTCTCTCTCTCTCTCTCTCTCTCTCTCTCTCTCTCTCTCTCTCTCTCTCTCTCTCTCTTCATATGAACTCAGTTACTAATGTCATAGGTTATATCTTGAAATCTTGAAACAAAATTAGCATTAATTGCTCAGGCTGAAACTATAATGATACCTTAAGGATGGATTTAAAATTGTCGCTAGTATTAGTGTTAGGAATAATTTTCTAGTGCTTTTGTGCATCGGCAGGATAACACAGGAGTTTTGTGAAACTGGTTTTCGTGCAAGGTTTTACCACTGACAACTACTTTATTTCCCGCCAAAGGCAAAATTGTGATTTTCGCTTTCAGACAGACGGATAGAGCGAGAATATAATAGGTCTTCAATGAATAGACAATTTCAAATGCCACTCTCCCGTGTACAGAAAAGTTCGATAAATGGTTTATACGACCAAAATTAGGTTTCATGCCCTCGTTGTGATGTTCTTAATTCTTAGGCTGTACATAATCATTGAAATATACGTCTTTCTTCTCTTTTAAAAAAATAAACATATATTTTTATTATTTCTGAAGTGATTTGTAATACAATACCATAATATATGATGTAGTTCGCTGTCCTAAGGAAGTGATAATGTAATAAATACGTATGCCACATGACATAAAGCTATTTTCATCAACTAAGCGCACGCTTGTATTTTGTGATCGCTGACTTTTATTGTCTCTATTGCTCACTTGATACGAAATTATTCAGATATGCTCAAATCTAATTTTTTTTTAAAAATTGAAACAAAATTAACCATCAGTTGAGCTCGGCGACTTAGACTTGTCTTGTCTATCATAGTGTTTCAAGTTCTTTGTGTTGTAACGTTTTGGCCATATTATCCATGCCACCCATGAAGTGGGGTCTATCTAAATTTTGTTTCCAGGCAAAATGCTCAGGCTGGACATAATTGTTACTGGATATTACAATCAAAATGCATGTATTTTATAATAGATGCAGTACAAGCCCTACAATTACTGGTTATGATCATTAATCCAGACTGTTGCCTGTGTATTACGTCCGGCTAGACTAGAAAAGACATTGTTTTAATGGGTTATTTAAGGCTTCAACTCCATGTCGTCTCTATTCAACTGTCAGATGAAATTTACAAATACTATACAAGGCTTGTAAAATAAAAAGTATTTAACTATTTAAGTAAATTTAATTTTAATTACGAATACAGGAATATGAAAACAAAGTTCACGTTTGTGTTTATTTAATTTCTTTTCTCAGAGCAAATAACTTGTTTTTAGTAGTTCATTGCTTGATTGCTTTTTGTTGAAACTTGTCCATTTCGTTCAGCTTTTGAGGTTATATATATATATATATATATATATATATATATATATATATATATATATGCCTTGAACATACAAGATCATATAAGTATTTACCCTTGTACTAAATTTGACTCTCTATCCAAGGCACTACATGTTTAATACTCTGTGATGACACAAACTGTCTGACGTCAATAGTAAGTGTGGTACCATTTTATAGCTTTCAAATTTTACTGTTTTAAAAACAAATCCGTTCATACACGGCATTTACAATCTATATGGTCAGTTGTCCAGACTCGTTAATTTATAGTGCAAATAACCACTCTTATCAAGTCTAAGTGACTAAAGTCTGGCCAGTTCACTGTCTAATTCGCCATATAGCAATTATGAATGTCATATACGACATTGTTGAAGCGGTAATTGAAAGATTAATGTTTCACGGAAAAATAATAAATGCTTTGTGGAGAGGAAGACTTTACGAAAAGCCCGAAGAGCTTCGGAATAAATTCTACGACTTATTGCTTGCCTAATTAAAGCATTATTGCACTGGATTTGCGACCAATTGGTCTATCCCATCAGGTGTCCATGGGAAAAGATGTACGAGCTGAATTGCACGACTTTCAGACTTTTGTCAAACTTGGCCATGTTTCAACATCTCCCCGGTAGCTATATTGTAAAAGAAAACCGTCTTGTCACTGATTCAGAACTAGAAAGAGTATTGATTCGAGATGGTTGAAACTTAAAATTAGTTCTTTTACATCGAATAATAACAATAATGTGTTGTCCTTCAAATAACTAATCACTAACGTAACACAAATGTCTTAATGTATACGTTACAGTTGAATTATATTGTATAAAGGTCACATACAAGATAAAGACATAACGCAAACAAATTTAGTGGACTTTATGGCTATTTAGAATAAGACAACACATTGTTTAAGCATCGGAATTAAAATAATAATTATAGTTGTCATATTTTTATTCAAGGTTCGATTTTCTTTAAAATTGTGTCATGGAGTACTAATCAATATTTTCCCAGTTTTGTCGATTTAGTATTGTTTGCACGTCTTTTTGCCACTAACATCACACTGTGCCTTATTCCTAAAGGTAGAAAGAAAGGGTTGTATATCATGTCCTATTTATGAGACAATTTTGCTTTGTTCCTATTTCTTCTTGTAGGTATCGTCCCATGAGTGCAGCGATGATAAAATCAGCAATAACGACCGACGGTATCACAGAGTTTGAACTGCTTATCTTCGCTTTTGATGATGGTATCAAGTTTAGAACAAATCCTTCCGATACAGTGAGCATTTTGTCGCTGCGGTAAGCAATTGTGTATCTGATACAACGCCATATCTCTGTGATACGCCGTTGTGTGTCTGACATACCACCATATCGCTGTGGTAAGCCATTGTGTATCTGATATAACACGACATCACTGTGGTAATCCATTGTGTATCTGATATCACACGATAGGTGCTAAAACAGGACCTATAAAATAGATCCCATGTATAGTTATGCTGACATATAGTTATGCTGACAGGGATTGTGTCATTTTGCAAAGTTGATGGAAATGAAAGCAATTGTGGATAAAGGACTAACGATTCTCATTAAGTAATTCGAAATACATTTGGATTCTCTAAATGTCCTGTTCCCGTGAATTAAAGACAATTGAGCCACTTATTTTACAAGTTTAAGATAACAATCATGTATTTTGAGAACACTAATCTGAGATGTCATTCACAGGCCATTTTAAGCGTAAGGTAAGCTAATTAGTGCTTTCTGTGTTTATTATTAAAATCCAATTGCAAGACATTAAGCAAACTTCCATGTTACTTTAACCAAATTGTGTGCAACAACTAAATCTATGGGAAAGCTTAATGTGACATTTAGTCCAAATATATATCTTAGCATGTTCAGAAAAATATGTATAGTTTGTTATTATGTGGTACAAAATCTGAAGTAAAAAGAAAAAGACAATGGCACATATTTATCTGGCAGATTGAATATATACCTATGCTGGCAATCTGACACTTATACATGGAAGAATATCTGCAGCGTCCATGATATCCTAACAAAAGCCGTAATAAGTTCAGATAGAAAACTAGGGATCGAGGACTGCGACATATCAACGGGTTGACAAATAATAAATGGACAATATATCTTATGAAACAGTGAAGTAGGCTGGAAGGGTGGACGGAATCTCGTGTATGGACAGGTCAATTTCCTTCGTATTGCCATATATCACCAAAACTGCCCATTGCTTTGTCAAAACAAATTTAGTCGAGTGCCTCTTTTGTCCTTTTGGCATCAAATAGACGAGCTTTGAAAAAGGATTGTGGTCGCAACAAGCTTTAAATTTAAATCTGCCAACGGAACATTTCACCCATTAAATTACGCGACTTTTAATTTCAGGTTTATGTCATCGAATACAATGGTGGCACGACAATGAACTATTATAGGCAAATCTGAAGAACCTTTAGATCGATACAAACATTACAAAGAGCATGTGAAGTCGCGGAAAAGTGTTAGATCAGTATGTGTTGTCCAATATATTGTGACACCATAACTTACACATCTGATCTCTGGCATATAACTCACTAAAGCTGCAATTTAGTTATTAAAGTAGTTTGCATATTCCCGTATTTCACAAGTCGAATTTAAATACAATATATGCTCGTCACAACGGAGTTTGACTGCTTATCGCAATAGTTGACAGTAAACGAGAATATTTATTATAAGCTAAAACGTTGGATTTCTCTACTATACACAATGATTTCGTTTTTTTTAATAAAAATTGTAAGAGTATTCTTTTCAATTTTGAATCAATACAAAACATCTCTTCTGTATCAAATAATATGTTACGTTTCTTTTACAAGAGATGGCATAGGATTTATATCGTACGATGAATGAATCTGAGATGCCCCAGTATATACACTCTTGATATTTTTGTGTTTGTTCAGTATACACAATCTTTTCATGTGTAAAGTCCCAGTATACACACTCTTTACATGTGTGTAAAGACTCAGTATACACACTCATTTTATGTGTGTGAAGATTCCGTATACACACTCTTTACATGTGTGTAAAGACTCAGAACACGCGCTCTATATATGTGTGTGATGACTCAGAATACACACTTAATCACATAATCAGTATACATACATATACTATTTATATGTGTGTACAGGCTCAGAATATACACTTTTCATATAATAATAATAATAATAATAATAATAATAATAACAATGAGGACTTTGTATAGTGCCTAATCTTTAGAAGCTCTAAGCGCTTTGCAACATATATAATGATAAAACTACAAAACACACAAAGAAAAAAAAACACCTTTAAATTAGAAAACATAAGAAATGTTGAAAATATTTAAATTAGGAAACATTTTTTGGTCTTTAAGTATGTTCTTGCCGTCTAAAAAGATGAGTTATAAGAGCTCTCTTGAAAATCATCGATGTATCTTTGTGTCTAATTTCAATGGACAATTCATTTCACGTTGCTGGGCCGGGTATGCAAAAGAACGTTGTTCATGACTTCGTTTTCATAGTGGGAAAAATGAGTAAATGATTGTCAGAAGAGGAGCATAAGTATATCGTTGGCGTGTACGTATTGGTGAGGCCATATAGGTATATTGTACTGGAGTCCATCAGTTAAACGTAGCACAGAGAACAAATTTTGTGTTTGATATTGGATCGAATGGATAGCCAGTGTGGGGTACAGAACAGTGGGGAGGTTTGCTCATATCGTTGTACTCTAGAAATGATCTGTGTTTTGAATTTTTTGAAGCTTCAGGAGTAGACACTGAGACGAACCAGACAGAAGTGAGTTACAGTAGTCCAGTTCTGAAAGTACTAATGAACACACCATTGTTGAAGTGGCATCAACTAAAAGATATTTGCGAAAGGAGCTGATTTGTCTCAGCTCAAGATATGCAGCCTTGCATATGTTCATGACATGTTGGTGCAGGATGAGAGTACTGTCCAGTGTAACACTTATGTTCCGTACTGACTGTGTGAATTTAAGTTTGGTGTTGCTGATATTAATTGTTTGTGGTAAAGGATGCGAATGAGAACGTCATTGTGTTGTGATCATAATAGCCTCAGTTTTATCATCATTCATCTGCAGCTTGTTACATGTCATACATGATTTCACATCCAAAATGCACGTTGGTTAGGTAGATTTCTATATGTTGGTGTCATCAGCCTACAATTGGTGAGACACTTGATGATGATATATGACTTTTATGAGCGGCTGAGTGAATAGAATGAAGTGAACAAGTCCAAGAACAGACCCTCGTGGAACACCATAACATAGGTCAACTGGACTGGAGTGTATTCCATTTGCATTTAAAATTTGTATCATGTTGACAAAGTAGGGATTGAACATCAGTAAGGCTGTATTGTGAATGCCAAATACATGCTGGAGACGGTGAAGTAATATATTATGGTCTTTGTGTCAAATGCTGAAGACAAATCAAGGAGGTGAGAACTGTAATCTTTCCGCTATCCGAAGCAGAGAGAAGGTAATTAACTACTTTCAGAAGAGTAGTTTCAGAACTGTGGCAAAGACGCGATGCAGACTGCACATTGCTAAAACGACTGTGTGAATTGAAATGAGATACAAGCTGGGTTAGAACAACTTTTTCTAAGATTTGTTATAGGAACAGGAGATTAGAAAATGGACAGTAGTTCTTTAAATCGTTATGGCCGAGAGTTTGTTTCTTCAGCAGAGGCTTTACAATGGCAGTTTTGAAAAAATGATGGGAATTCCCCAGATGAGAGAGAGGTATTAATAAAATCAGTTAGTGAAGGCATTATTGGATCTATGCACTCAAGCAGCAGTGAAGTTGGAATTGGATCAAATTCGCATGACTTTTTGTCACTCTTTATCACGATTGTCTGTACAAAATCCATAGAGATATGTTCAAATGCGGTGTCGCTGAAATTCTGTATCGCAATTGTATGGTGACGACGAGTCAAGTGAAATTGTGTTGGCAAGTTTATCTCTAATGGCTTGTACCTTGTCACGGAAGAAATTTGCAAACAGGTCCGGAAGGTCTACATAGTATTTGTGTGTAATGCCTAGGTATCCATACTCATTATATTGGACTACAGGCTCAGTATACATACTCCTTGTCTCAGTATAAATACTCCTTATCTCTTTATACATACTCTTTATATATGAGTACTGAATCAGTATATATACTCTGTATGTGTTAATACATGTTTAGTATACACACTCTCTATATGTGTATGCATGCTCAGTATTCACACTACTCATTCATACTGTTATATAAAGATGTATTAACCAAGAAAACCCCAGTTAATTCTTAGAAGGAAATGTCTTGACATAAACAGGAAATATTGTATCTGGCATGCCTGTCGCTTACAAGAAGCATGGAAATGCTTTGTCTTATGCTCGAATCGGCCAGATTGATAATTGTCAAAAATGTATAAAACCACTCAAATTATTGTTGGTGGAAGTGCTATCACTATTTGAGACCCAGAATTCGTAGTTCAGGACTTATCATTTAACGGGACCATTTGCGGATATAAATATAATCAGTAATGGAACAGAGTTACACATCGATGTAATATAGGATACCACCAACTTGTTAACTTCAAGCAAGAGTTATTTCACGTATTATCTAAGTGTTCTGTGTAGGAAAACCTGTTAACGAGTTTTACTTATGATCAAGACATTGCAGATTAGAAATACACTCTAGTTAATAATACTTTTCGTTAATAATTGGTCTAAATGTTGACGCTTATGTTGGTTTTACATGCAAATCAAGGTATACTAGACGATGTAAGGTTGATATTAATTCCAATTATGAGTCACGCATACTTAACTGAGATATAAGTTGATTGGAAACATCCTCTCAGCACTCTAGTCTGTCGTTTGGCACGCTAGGTTATCAGCTGGGGTTGTAAATTCAAACCGACGTAATTCACAGTGACAACACATGTATGCCGACCATAATAAATTATTGTAATATTTACAAATAAACAATATTTTATTGTCTCAAAGAAATACTCATTTACAAACATAACCATTGTAAAGACTATTAATTTATACGTTAACAGAAAAATTCATACATTGATGCTTATAGTAGTTTGAAAATATTAATGTTCATATCAGAATCATATTACTCGAAAAATGGAGTGCTTCGAACGTTACGGCAAAGATTAAATCACTATGTTGATTAGCTTCTTCATTATGATTTGTCAAAGAAGATCAAAAGTTGGTCATGATGTCTAAAATATTTATTTAGAGGTAATGGATAAATTAATCACTTTGGGACTCTATTGGAATCATAACAACGATGTATTTGCATGTAGCATGCAGGCTAATCAATATAGGGATATATTTGTGCATTCCAACCAAGTGACAAACATTTTCATTGTTTAAAACCATTGTAACAAGATATTTAAACTTAAACTAGTGTTCAATTCTTACCGTGTTGTCTTCCGGCAGAAATGAGCATATATGATGTATAACTTGTAAACTATATCTTAGCCGTGTCAATTAATATAAAGTTAAACATATTTGTTTTTGATGTATGTTATTAGGTACAGTAAAAAAAGAATCCCGTCCATCTCATAGTATCAGTGATGACACACCATTTTGGATGCAACACCAAAAGAGACATTAAAGTATGGTAAGTCGGTTAGCTATCAAGATTGGAAGAAACCGATGCAAAGTACATGATGCTGAAATTGGCAAGCTAAATATCTTAAGAAATGCTAATTGTTATATGACATTAACCTTAATGAAAAATCAAATTTATTGTATCATTTCCCTTGTTAATATATGGATAGATATGGTGGCAGCTTATTCTTCATAAGGGTATAACAGTTACCCAGTGAAAACGTAAATGCTTTTGCTGGTCAGCAATGTCGCAAGAGTTACGTTTGCGATAACCTTCTATTGCTCTAAAACACATTTCAATTGATAATGAAGAACACTCTGATGTCACGTGTGGCAAATATAAATATCCTCTAGCTGTGGTCCACGCTGAAAATACGATATACACATATACAAAATAGAAAACTGTTAGACGAACCAATCTCATATAAGTACGTCATGGCCAGTTGATATGTCATAGGGTTAATGTGGCAGCGAATAGAGTCAACGATTATGTCTGTGTCTGACAGTAATGCCTCAGTAATATCAAAACTCGATGATATGGTGCAGTTCCATTCGCTATATCAAACTACATCGTTCTCATTGAAATATCTCAACCCAGAGATTATTAGGCACACAAATTGGGGATTCTTCGCAATTCTCAGCAAATATTATAAAATAAATGCTTCCTAATGGTATTATCAACTAGACTAACTTTGTCCACACAAAATAATTTAAAAATATCTAGAGAAATTATACTCACATTTGTGACATTGGAACGATTTGTTTTCTATTTTCTATGACGTATTTAAATTATGATTGTAGTAAACGTTTCGGGTTATGTATAATAGTGACATAAATGTGTGTCTAATCATTCATATTTTAGAGGAATATAAACTCCTGTAATTCATGTTTCACTTTGAGAACTGGGTCAGGCATGGATGACAATTTCTTCTTTAAACAAATCCAACAACATCAAAGATATTTCTGTCTGGTAACATGTGGAATTTTTAGTTAACTCCGCTAAGTACTGAGTAGTCTTTGCATTAGTTCCAAAGGCCGCTTTCGATCACCATTACCACTTTATTCATTGAATGTTTTCAATGCAGCTTTCAGACTGTCTTTGAAGCGTTTATTCTGACCTCCGTGAGATCGCTGTCCTAGCTGTAGCTAACCATAGAGAGTCTCTTAGGTAGCCGCAGGATAGTGTGGATGCTGTGGAGACCTGTTTTGGCAAGTACTTCAGTGTCTGGAACCGTTTTCCTGCCAATTGCTGATGGTACACCGTCCACCCTTCGCATGCGAAAAGTAACATTGGGAGCAAAACTGCCCTGTAGACCTTTAGTTTGGTCTGGATGCTGATGCCTCTTCTATTCAAGGCGTTGGAATACATCCTGCCGAAAGTTGCACTGGCTTTGGCAATGTAAAGGTTCACCTCGTCGTCAATAGCGATGATCCGTGACAGTGTGCTGCAAAGGAAGGTGAAGCGGTTCACTACGTTGAGGTTTTGGCCATTGAAGGTGATACTGGGCTCAACATATGGCTTTCCAGGGGCCAGCTTATGCAGGACTTCAGTCTTCTTGGTACTGATGGTGAGACCAAAGCATGTGCAGGAGCTGAAGAACTTATCAAAGCTGCCTTTCAGGTCGGCGACTGAGCCAGCCTTGAGGACTCAATCATCAGCGAAAAAGAGATCCCGGATGGTGTATGTCATGACTTTAGTTTTCGCTTCATGTCTCCTGGAATTGAATAGTTTTCTGATGGTACCTGATGCTGATTCCAACCTCTTCGTCTCTGAAAGCATTAGTCAGAATGACTGACAACAATAAACTGAACAGTGCCAGAAAACAACCCTGCTTGACGGCTCTGGTTACTCGGTATGTCTCAGATGTCTCTCCATTTTCCTGGACTCATGGTGCATGCCATCGTGGAAATGCTGCACCATGGATATAAAATTTATTGAGCATCCATACTTGGTCATTATCTCCCACAAGCCTTCTCTGCTGACAATATCAAAGGTCTTTGTCAAGTCGACGTAGATGGATGAAAGGTAGGTGTTTTGCGCTTGTCATTTATCTTGGTGTTTTGCTCTTGACATTTTTCTTTCTGGATCATCCCCCCCCCCTTCTTATAAAAAGATTATTATTTAACGATGGGCTAAAACCTTTAACAGCGTTCTGAAATGCCCTTCATCCATCAATGATGAAGTCATCAGTCGTCTCCCGCAATTACCCATTAACGAAGTGCTGGATGACCCTCCAAGAAGCTTAAGAAACAGTAAGCGAAACGTCAGCTTTCCAGTTGCGAAGCGCCTGGTTTAGACTCCATTCCAGTTTAAATCTACAAGGCATGGGGCATAGCCCTGATAGAAAGGCTCCACCAACTGGTTTTACTGATGTGGCAGCAAGAGACGAGCCCCCTGGAATTCAAAGACGCCTCCACAATCCGTCTACATCAGCGCAAAGAGAACCGCCAGGCCTGCGACGACCACCGGGTATGTACTTACGGTCATATGCAGGAAAGTAACTCGCTAGTTACCTACTGAATCGCCTCACAATGCACCTTGACCAGGGACTACTGCCAGAAAGCCAGTGTGGATTCCGAAAAAAAACGTGTGACCATTGACATTGTGTTCGCTGGGAGGCAGCGACAAGAGAAATGTTTTTCAACGGTAATGAGGTATCATCCACCAGTACCATAACCAAGACTCTGACAGTCCAACTAAGGTTGCATCCACCCGTACCACATGCATAATGGTTCCACCATTACTGAGGTGTCATATAACCGTACCATAATCAGTACACTTTGAGCCCTACGAGGTATTATCAACCTTTAAAATAAGGAGGATTCGTTCCGTACTACTGAATTATATTCTATTGCTACTAAAATAGGGACTTTTACAATAATATCCAGGTTATATAATAATCAGTTCATGTTTAGCAGTACCAAGGCGTCATCGGTACGTACCACAACAAAAACAGTTTCACCATTACTGAGGTCCTACCATACCCAGTAGTAGTACTTATGTGTCATCCACTCGTACAATAAATGAAGCACACAGCAGTACTGAGGTATCATAAAACCACACCATTAGCAGGACACTTCATCAATATCGAGGTGTCATCAACCGCTACCATAATGTGTATTCATTCAGTGGCAATAAGGTGTCATCCAACCCGAACTATAATTCGATCAGATTCATCATGTTACGTGCTTAGGCTCGAATAAACAGTAACAAAGAAAGAGTGAAAATAACAAGCTTGCAAAAACTTAATAAACAATTTGTTGAGCATAAATATTTTCCAAAAAAGAAAAAATAAACTTACGGTTTTAAGAATCAAGCCCAAAATTAGTCCAAAAATAATTCAAAATATAATCCACTAGTGAAATTGCAAAAGTCCAGGTAATAAAATGTCCAAATAATTTCCAGTTCTAATCTTGGTGAAGCATCCAAGATGGAAGACGATGTCACGTGACGAAGTCAGTTCTGGTCTTATGAAAGTCAATGAGCATAATTATTTTCCAGATAAATAACCAAATAAATCCTCTTGATCCAAACGAATTGAAATAATTTCCAGTAATTTTAAATAACTCAAAACAATACAACTTAATATTCTAACAGCCCAACTTCTACTAAATAGTTCGCTCCAAAACATAATTTATATACCTGTTTTTACGTAAACAAGGAAGGGGTCACATGATCTTCTAGAATCTTTAGAACAAATTTATGTTAAAAAAATCTCGTGCACACCGTATGACCCAACTACAAATAGAAAGATGTTTATAACAAAGCTCCATAATACTTGGAATCAACCAATCATTTTAAAAGCTTGTTTACAATTCTGAAGCCAGGTCAGAAATGAGGTCAACATCTCGTGTTTATTTGTAAAGTACAAGTCATCCCACTTTTTAAAAAAATATCTCCCAATGAATGAATCTTAAACTTAAAATGTCAAATTTGAATCTGACAAACAAACAATTAAAATAAAAATAAATGACTTCAATCAAATATACGTAACAATCAAAACTAAGGCGTCTTCCACCAGTACCCTGATTTTCAGCAGCGTAAGTCTTATCAGAATTGAGATGTCATCAACCGGTACCATACCCCGTACACTTTCAGAAGTTCTGATGTCTTACAGTATATGTATAGTTTCAGCATTACTAAGGTGTAATTCACCAAGCCATCATCATGAAACTATCAACAGTGACAAGATGCCATCCATCCGTATTGTAATCAATACACTTCAGACGTATTGAGCTGTCATTTTGCAATATCATAATCACCACACTATCAGCATTTCTGAGGTCCTACCATAACTCTGACACTTTCAGCACTTCTAAGGCTTAGTCCGTCCGTACTAAAATTCGGACAATTTCAGCACTTCTAAGGTCTGGTCCGTCCGTACTAAACTTCAGACATTTTCAGCACTTCTAAGGCCGCGTCCATCCGTACTAAAATTCGGACAATTTCAGCACGTATAAGGCTTAGTCCGTCCGTACTAAAATTCGGACAATTTCGGCACTTCTAAGGTCTAGTCCGTCCGTACTAAAAGTCGGACAATTTGAGCACTTCTAAGGTCTAGTTCGTCCGTACTAAACTTCGGACAATTTCAACCGTACTAAGGTCCTACCGTAACCAAGAGAGTTTCTACAGTACTGACGTGTCATTCACTATAACATAATCAAAACACTGTCAACATTACTGAAGTGTCATCTACCATAGCTATAATCAGTACATTGTCAGCAGTATGGGGGTGACATCCGCCTATTTTATAATCAGTACACTTTCGGGGGTACGGAGGTCCTACCACAAACACGACACCTTTCGCTATACTAAAGTGACATACACCCGTACCATAATGATAACACGTCCGCAATGCTGAGGTGTCAATCATCCACTCGTACAATGATGATGACACTTTCAACAGCACTTGGGTATTTTCCACATTTACCATATTAAGGTCATTTTCTGCAATAACGAGGATGTCATTCACCCATGCCATAGTCAGGACATTACAGGAATATGATAAAGGCAAGCTTATGCTTCTAATAGATATTATTATCTTTATTATTAGTATATTATTATTATTATTATTATTATTATTATTATTATTATTATTATTATTATTATTATTATTATTATAACGAAACGATACGAATTTTCTGTTCGATGCGATCTAACTCGTTGGTGTTATTTCATAACAAATATGTTTAATTTGTTTTCTATATGTTTCTACCCGTTCCGTAAAAAATTGTAAATTTAGATATCACATTTGTAATGTTTGAATCGAAATACATTCGCTGATGTACAATACTGAGATATAAACCACTCTAATAATAAGCAATGCAGTGGAAAGTCCCCTTACCCGGAGATGATATGGGTCTGTTTGGGTATACGCTTCCACTGCATCATACAAAGAACTACTACAACCAAACCAATTGCGTCTTGCAATGTTTTGCCCGCCACGTTGTCAGTCACTGACATTAAGACATCGACCACTTCTTTCACAAAATGTAGGTTTATGAGATCATGAATGACCTAAGCAATGCTATCTCCTCTGATATCATCAATCACAAAGAAATAGCAATGTTTGTTATTTGTTTAAGTTAATAGCATTATAGATTTTCAAGAAAATAAAACAGGAAACGAAAAGCACCATATACAAGTCAGAGAAAGGAAACAGAAGAAAGCAAAACTCACTCACTAACAAATCAGCTATGACATGTGGAATTATTAAAATCAATGCAGATAGGCTGTTTTAAAATATAATTCTTGTTGTAATAATTGTCATTTTAAATTCAATGACAGTGTTAACATACGATAGCTTTTAATATTTGACTTGCTTTTGACTGTTGTTTGGATCAGACCGTCCTCTGATCGCAGTAACTCACACACCCCGTCTAACGAGGCTATACAAATATCCAACAGTTATACCACCGTGACGATAACTGCTAGTGATAACGCTGTTATCAGATATCTAACAAACGTTCCTTCTTGTTTACCCGCATCCTTGACGTCTGTAATTGGCATGTAACTTATGACTGTAAAATCATAGGTTAGCACTTGATTGATATGCAAATGAATTTGTCGGAAGCCGCAGAGGAACTCGAAGGCAATTTCCGAGGATATGATGCAAACAGAGTTCTCCTATACACGCATACATAGCCCACAAAAAAACATAAATTGGGTAGAATTTTTTGCAATGCTGTTCTGACAGATTAAAAGGTGATATTTTCACCACAACTTTCATAAATTGCAGCCTACTGTGAAACTTTTCAAGAAAGAAGATTAACTGATTGATATTATGCTCTTTGTGATGATAAAAGGAAGTCAAACATCTGACTAAATCATGTCTAATGATCAAAAATGGGTAGTTTTGTAAAGACATTGGCAGCGTAAATATAGGTCTGGGATTCCTACTGCATACAGTTAATAAACTTACATCCGGTGTTGGAAGTTTTGCAAGAGCTAGAGCTATTCGTAGAAGCTTCCTTAGAGAGGAGATTATCTTTACTCGTGTTTCTAAGAAATAAACTATGTTACCATTGTTTGAATCACTGCAAAGAATATAATTAATTTGTTTGCAACAATCATGACAGCGAGTGATTTAGAAATAAAAAAAACACGGGCAAAAAGATGAATAATGCAAACATATTGTCCTATAGTCTAATTTCTGAAGTAAATAACATAGCGGTATGTCAGAAGAACGACGAAAAAGAAACAATATAGCTTAAATTTAATTTTTTATTTAATAATTAGGACGAAAATAATCATCACTATGACAAACGTAATTATATCAAAACAAATATCGTTTAAAAATGTATCATGTATCTGATAGTACTGTTTTCAGCCTCTGTGTATATATATATATATATATATATATATATATATATATATATATATATATATATATATATATATATATATATATATATATATATATTTACAATAAGGTTCAAATATATATAATCTATTTGACATTATATACCTTTCTTGTAACTTCTTGGGGATACATCCAAGAAAAACACAAATTAAAAATTGTTGAAATATGGTCTCATGAAGTAGACATACTGCATTTTTTTGTTATATTCTTAAATTTGGATTTGATGTTCAGTCTCAAAGGTATAAAAAAAAACGAAGAAAAACTAATTTCATTTAAATAATTGTAAAACCTACTGCATTTATTTTTATCAGAAATGTGTTTCAATCTGTGTCATGGAGTGCGTGCTTTCAAGCGAAGTTCTCAAATTAGTAAGAGATTTGTCTTTGAATCCTACCATGTCAATTAGTCCTGAAGAGTTTCATTCTCCTAGACGTTATATGCATGTATATAGGCGTGCAAAGAAGCACGGGAAACACTAGACGTATCAGATCTGCTGACTCATTTTCCATTTGATGGACCTACTTATTTTCTATTAGATCCACCGACTTAGTTTCTATTGGATCCACCGACTTATTATCTATTAGATCCACCGACGTATTTTATATTAGATCGACCGACTTATTTTCTATTAGATCCACCGACTTAGTTTCTATTGGATCCACCACCGACTTATTTTCTATTAGATCGACTGACTTATTTTCTATTAGAGTTTTTCATAAGTTTGTTTTTAGAGTTTCTACTGGATCCACCGACTTGTTTTCTATTAGATCCACCGACTTATTATTTATTAGATCCACCGACATTTTTTCTATTAGATCCACCCACTTTCTTTCTATTAGATCCACTCACGTATTATATATCAGATCCACCGACTCATTATCTATTTACATTTCTTGAACTAGTCTTAATGTTCAAAAAACTTTGTATTCGAAAGAAAAAAGCTACATCCAATGTCAAAGGATCAGCAAAAGGTACAAAGAACTTGCACCATGACAGTGGATACGATTCATCGGTGATATAGAAATGAAATGGCAACATTGAAGAAAAATGTGGAGGACTTCATATCGAAAGCAAACAACTTCTATCATTTAAAAAATGGCACAGCAGAAGTCTTCGGCTTAACCCGGGGTTTTTTTTCGATCTGGGGGAGGGGGAGTACAAGAGACACAATAGATTGGAACAGAACAATTTCCGCACAAATACCAACCCAAAACAAACTTATGAACTTCATTATCTTTGATTGTATTTACCCATCTAGCTGTATTCCAACAAGTTGAATTTGGAACATCTCATATAGCCAGTCACTAAGGAGACACATCATTTGCTCCAACGAGGAATCATTCCAGAAAAGTGCTAAAGAGTTATTTGTAGCCTACAGACAGAAACACCTCAAAGACATCCTTGCCCGAGTCAAACTACCGCCAAACGCCCCCCCCCCTTAAGCCCCCCCCCCCTCTCTCTCTCTCTCTCTCTCTCTCTCTCTCTCTCTCTCTCTCAAGACACACACACACACACACACAGAAAGAAATTATATACTCACAAACAATCAGGGGCCTTGAGTGGCCGAGTGGTCTAAGGCGCTCTCCGCTACGGATCACTGCCATCTCACCTCTGTCTGCCTGGGTTCGAGTCTCAAATTCGACCAATGTGGGTATGTGAAAAAGATTGCCAGTAGCCTCTCGTGGGTCGGTTTGTTTTATCTTAAGTTTTCTTGGGTTCTTCCTCCACCATTAATATTGGCCGCCATGTATAGCCTATCTTGTGCTGAAAAATGTCGTTAAACCCTACAACAATAACAACAACAACAAAAATTCACAACCAAACGCACAGTGTTAGCATGCATAACACAATGAGTATTTACACCGTGGCACAGGGTCAGATTATCCAAGACATACAATTGTAACAACTACATAGGCAGAAAATCTGACCTAATAACTGCGTATTTCTAGCAGGAAAGGCTAAGGATGCTAACGTTGATGTAACGAAAGTTAAATGCTCTTTATGTCATTACGAGGCTTTTGTGTCACCTAACAGCGTCATCTATCTTGGTGAAAAATGTAGCTTCTGCTATTAAGTTCCAGATAACAGGAGCTTATCATATAAGCCTAATTGATATGTTCCCACTCAGCAGTATCCATTATTTCTCTATGTGGACTTTCATTGTAAGTTTATTATTTTTTTGATTTTAATCGATAGGTAATATTTCGAGGGACTCGACATCGTCAGGCTACGTTTGAATGATTAGTGATCGTATTTGTGTTATGGCTTTTGTGATCGTTCATTCTTTTCATAACATCGATTGTTTAGCCAAGATATTCGGTAGCACAAATCTTACACTTCAGGAGATAAATTCATTGTATTGACCTTTAATTTATATCATAAGTGGCCCGTGTTTGTAAATTCGTAAAATGGGCAAAAAACATTTCTTTACAAATTAGGCATCGTCTGCCTTTACATAACTTAAGGTCTGAGTTTGCACACGGTCTTTTAATACTGTATTTGGATTTTCGTTGGTTATCGACCATAACCATTTTGCATGACCTCTTACGACCTCTTATGAGCCAGTACTTTGTCCGTGGGTTCAATCAATCGACCCCATATTTAGGGCATATGTGACGTATGCCGCGAAAAGGATGCGGTTGTTAATACCCTTATCTTTGTCCCCGAAGAGACTAATATTATCGATGGTCTTTGATTTTGTTGTTGTTGTTTTCGTCTTCTTTGCTTCTTTTTGTTTTGTTCAAACATCCCTATATATATAATTTGTTCCGTATATCCCTTTCTGTATATGTACACTTTGAGTTCCATAAATGTTTTGTTGGGCAGATACTATTTACGTTTTTAATTACAAGTTTAGAATGACAGACGGCAGGTAGCATATATTGATGGGAGTCTGTCGGCTTGCATAGCAAGATGTTATCTATGTCGCCATTTTCTAATATGGATCGGGTATCTCGGAATGTATTTGACTGCCTGATTACTCCAGTGTGGATTTATTTATGGAAAGGATGCTGAACAGATCCAAATGATTAATGGAGTTGCTTTTTCAATCCAAGATTTTCACGTCGTTAAATATGTGTAACAGTTTGTACGGTGCTTGATTAATAAATGTGTGTTTGGATCGACCTCTAAATATGTTTTCGTACCAGGGTGTTATTTTTCAGAGGCCGTACTAATACTGGTCAATAAAGAAGTTGACCACCTTCAAAAATCGCGCGTGTGTGTGTGTGTGTGTGTGTGTGTGTGTGTGTGTGTGTGTGTCTGAGAGAGAGAGAGAGAGAGAGAGAGAGAGAGAGAGAGAGAGAGAGAGAGATTTTGTAATCCTTGCAAGATTATATGCGGTTTTGACATAAGTGCGAATGTATCTCTCCATATTAATGTTCAAATCATGAACACTGAGTAGATTCTATCTATCTATCTATCTATCTATCTATCTATCTATCTATCTATCTATCTATCTATCTATCTATCTATCTATCTATCTATCTATCTATCTATCTATCTATCTATCTATCTATCTATGCATACATACATGCATACATACATACATACATACATACATACATACATACATACATACATACATACATACATACATACATACATACATACATACATACATACATACATACATACATACATACATACATTCAGACACATACATACATACATACATACATACATACATACATACATACATACATACATACATACATACATACATACATACATACATACATACATACATACATACATACATACATACATACATACATACATACATACATACATACATACATACATACATACATACATACATACATACATTCAGACACATACATACATACATACATACATACATACATACATACATACATACATACATACATACATACATACATACATACATACATACATACATACATACATACATACATACATACATACATAACATACATACATACATACATACATACATACATACATACATACATACATACATATATATATATATATATATATATATATATATATATATATATATATATATATATATATATATATATATATGACTAGGTTAGTTGTCTAATTTGTCATAAATATTTATGTCCACGAACACGTTTTTTTAATTATGTTTCATGAATGTTTTTATCAACAAACAGTTTTGTATTTTCTTAGGGGCGGGGGCGGGGGCGGGTGCAGTGCTTCATGAAATTACGCATTATATTATATAGGTTCATTGGATTGTTGTTTGTACTGTGAAAGAATACAATGTTCACTTTCAATTTTCACGTGATTATTGTTTGTACTGTGAAATAATATAGTGTTCAATTTCAATGTTCACGTGATTGTTGTCTGTACTGTGAAATAATACAATGTTCACTTTCAATTTTCATTTTATTGTTGTTTGTACTGATATAGTAAAAGAATGTTCACTTCCAATTATCAAAAGTATTCTAGAAGGCAAGATGTATTTTAAATCAGCAACTTTGATTTGATCATTAACGCCAGACTCAGTGAAAAGAAAATAACCACTTCTTGATTTTTATGTTCGGCAGATCATCCAAAATATAATTAAAAAATTATAATCTGATATTTCTTTCATAAAAATATCATAATCTCGTGGGAAACTACGAGCAATCTAAAGAAAACACTTTGGTTTAACGTTTCACATTTTTTTTTTACAATGTTTCACAGTAGAGTACGTGTGAATGCCCAACGGTTTAACGAAGCAATATTATCTTTTTTCTGAGTAAAAATACAATAAATACACTTGGCTGATAACTTTAATTTCAATAGATCGATTTAAAAACCAAATACACAACACATCTATAAAATCTATAAAACAATACACAAAACAACTTTGAACTCTGTGCAGCAGAATTAATATCATTTTACAAGTGGCATAATAAAAAGATATATCGATAAGATGGAATAAAAACAGTAGTTTAGCTTTTATGGGTTTAACGCTGCTTTTCAGCACATGATAGGCTATATACATTGCGGCCAGTGTATTTGGAGGAGGAAGAACCCGGAAACACACATCGACCCACAGGAAGCTACTGGCAAGCTTTCTCACACACCCACGTTGACCAAGCTTGAACTCGAACGCATGCGGACAGAGATGGGGTGTCATTCCCCTGTAAAGGCTATTGCTGAACAATAGAAGAAAGGAAAAGACAATAAACGATTATGCTCAAGTCAAGTCAAGTCAAGTCAAGTGATATATATATATATATATATATATATATATATATATATATATATATATATATATATATATATATATAATGCTAAAAATCACGAACAACTAAAAGGCAGGGGAGATTAATCTTCTGGTCTAAAGCGTAGCTTATTATTCTGTGCGATACGCAATGCAGTTATGTAACACTGACACAACAAAGGGGAGCTAATCAATATTTAATTGATGTCACTCGTCGATGGGACGCAGAAGTATTTATGCGCACATTGATGATAAAGTAGTAAAATATAGTAGTCAAAAAGGTAGTCTTGGTTACGATTACTTCGGTAAATTAGTATTGATATGATTAGGTTGAACACGGTAAGGCTTCAGTTTTCTCCTTGCAGGCTGCTAAGGGAATAAAAAGTTGACGGCCTCTCCTAAACGATATCTATTCATCGAAATTGAAATGGCATGTTCCGTCGCTAATATTCTGTTACATTTGGCAGTGAATTCGACATGAATTGCTGCTTGAATAAGATTTACAAATTATGTCATCTATAATACTGGGTAAGAAATGAGATTTTAAAAAAAGGTGAAACATGTGAAGAAAATTATCTCCATATACAAATAAGCTCTAATTCATCAAACATGTCTCGTCAGACAGCTGAAAATTTTGCAATATTGAATAATTCATTATTTAAGACACGCGTAAAGACATTGCACGTATCCCTTAGAAGCATTTAAAAAATAGATCAAAACTACCTTAACAAACAAAACACGTTTCGTTCCATTAAGATATGACCGTGAGTTCTCAGTAATTATAATACACATTTATGAATATCAGATTATCAATCTGAATTTAACCCAACATGTGCCTTTGTTTATTCAGTATCCAGTCTAACTCAGTACTGGTATGCCGAATGTTGATTCAGCAATACAACTAAAAGAGTTTAACCCTCTTGAACTTTGTATCCTATATTACTTTCCTAGGTCATCAGCCCACAGTGTCTCTCTGCGTTTCATTGTATTGACACAAAGAACACTGCTGCAATAGATCGCATGCTTTTTTATATTTTGCTTCGTATACAAAGTCACCCCATCGATCATATTAAAACCACTCTCGTTGCCGTGAAAAGGTAAGGTTATGAGAGGTCGACAAGTTCTGAATGCAAGTCGTGGGGCATTAAATATGTTATAGAGAACTCAAATTTCGATTCATTACACATGATATTCAAACGACCCTAGAAAATTGAACAATAGCGTCTGGGTCACGAGATAAGCTCTTTCTTATGTAAATTACAATCTTCATAAAATTGTTACCTCAGTCGGAGTAGTTAGGTTAATGATAGGCGTATATGCTCAATTACATGAATGCCGACACATTTGGCCTTTCTGTGCTTGAAGGCATTGTCAAGAGAACAAATTACAATACTAACAATGCAGCAAATGTGGAACCCGATTATCTACATACCAAAGTTTAACTTTCTCTACCTTGATCAAGAGATGGGTAGTCGCATTTAATATTAGACACTTTCAGTGTGGAGCTAGCAGAGTCCCATCTATTCTGTAAAACCTGAATGCAGCATAAATTCAGTTTTTGATGTCAGGTTCCTGTCACCGTAACTCAGGCCCGGCCCTAGAGAAAGGCTAATTCGGCAACCGCCTTAGGTTTCACGCGTTCAGGGCCCCCGTGCTGTTGACGGAAATCATCTCCGCAAGGCAATTTGTTTTTGTTTGGGGCCCTGTTCATAGCTTGCAGCCTTGGGCCACGCACATTCTAAGGCCGTTACTGATTTAATTAACAAACCTGTAGGTAGTTCTACATCTTATCTTTGTCCACACATTACTTGTACATTTTTAAGACAGGTCTAAAAGACAAAATAGAATCCACATAAAGTTGGATATTAGGGTCGAGAATATTCGTAAAATCCACATAAAGTTGGATATTAGGGTCGAGAATATTCGTATTTGTTGTACTCGGAGCAGAAGCCAACGGTCAAAATGAAAAAAGAGCTCCGTAAATATCAATAATAACACAGCAAATAAAAATTTATTCGATATAACTGATATGCAACATTGCTAAAGAAGTAAAAATGATAACTTAAGTATATCAATGTGCATAAGGAGTAGTCTAACAGTGATTGCAACTGCATAAAGTAAAATTACACTTTTTGTTCGTTAGTTTGTTTATTTGTATGTTTCTTTGTTGTTATTATTTTATATTGTAAATTCTGTGATTTTTAAATAGGTTGATCGGTATGATTGTCCCAATGGAATTATTCTTATTTGGTTTTCCGGGTAAACTTGATTCATTGTTTGATAACGGTTAAGATATATTTAATATATAAAATTCATAGCATCTTTACAACAACAACAAAATCATTTTGACATATAATACATTTGAATTAATTTTATATTTATATAGTACTGCCATTTAAATTCCGAACATCCAAAAATCGGGTCATGATCAGAGAGATACAAGAAGCATGGATTGTTGATGAAAAAACTTTAAGTAAATCAAATTGACGTAATGTATAAAAGGTGCTAGTCGTGGGTTTAGTTTGTGTTGAATTATACATAAAACTTATCAAAACATTTGATAGCGTATCAAATACCACGTCGCAGTATTGCTGGTTTGGTTAGGTTAGGCTGGTTAGGTTACAAACGGCTCCATGCATGACTAGTTCGCAGATTGATACGTACTGCTGGCTCTACCTGGACTGGCATAATATTTGTATTCTGTAAAATTTGAGTGTGTCATCCATAGGTAATTAGCATGTGCAAAAGGGTGTAAACTTTCACACTCGTCTTAGTGAGAACTATAGGCAGATGGAACTGATACGTTTATAATCTCCCGACGCATTTTCAACTCGCAAGAAGTCCCGGTGAACCCCCTAAAGCGTCTTATCATATATTATACAGGCAGGCTAAATCGGGTTACGCACATGTCGGCGGTAAGAGCTATACAAACAAAGTTACCTTGACTTGCGCAATATTTGTGCAACGTGGGGCAATCCGTTTGCATGAGGTCAGACCGTGTCCTTATCTAAGGTCACGAACCCAGCGGAGTTATCAAGCTTTCCCGGATAGGATAGAAGGTGATTCAAATGAAGGTTTGAGATAAATCAGAGTTTTCAAATACCAATCCCTCGGTTAGAAAATGTTCGCAGTTCCAAATACAGGATTCGTATAAACCTTATCACATTTTCAAAACATTGTTATTTGTTACGGCTGTAGGATGACGCTTACTTAATACGAGTTAGCCAGGCGCATTGCAAAATTGTCAAGATTTGCAAATATGTCATATTTAACGGCTAAGGTTGTAATAGTTTTGATGTTCATTGCTGGTAATATGAACAAAGCAAACAGACAGGTAACTTCTTGAACTCTGTATTTCAGTGAAACGAGCTCCCACCCTCGTCCCCCATCCCCTAGCCCCACCCCCACCCCCACCAAAAAAACCCACAATAAAATAGAACGGCATCGATGTGTACATTTTCTCTTGCCAATTCAAAATGTAATTTTAAATTGTAATTCTTAAAATTCACGTTTATAATTTAATTTTACATTTATTATGTCATGACTATATTATTTTAGTAAGAAATGTTTTCATTTTCCTTAATATTTTACGAACTAATCTTCCATTCTGAATATGGCTGAGGGAAATGCACATCGAAAATCAGAATGGGACTAATTAAAACGATGTTGCAATCGGCTTACTCTGCTTTTTTCCCTTTAAGAATATATCAATTATTAAAACTGCATAACAACCGCTAAAAGAATTACTCTAAATTTCAGGATATTCTCCAGAGGGAATATTTACAGCGGCATTGTTCAATAAGTCTGTACTGTTAGCGAACGTTTTGAGTTAAAATCTAATCAAGCGAAAACAAACATATGTGATAGGTCTATTGTACATAGATTTTGTTCGTTTAGGTATAATTAATTTTACTCCGAATAACAAAAGTAAAGTCTAGAATGACAAGACTTTTTAAGTGAATGCAAAACCCCAATTAGGATATCTATATTAAATATGAACTAATTGATATAGTTTACTCACAAATGTTGCAAATATCTAGTAAGTTCAATTGAAAAATTATCTGATCGATTTTTTCATCTGAAGTGACACATAAGCATACAAGATGTAGCGTTTCATTTTTGTATACGTTTCTGTATATAATATAAAATGAATATATGCATATTTCTTCATGAAATAATACACAAAGGTGCGTATATATATATATATATATATATATATATATATATATATATATATATATATATATATATATATATATATATATATATATATATATATATATATATATATGCGTATATATATATATATATATATATATATACATACATACATACATACATACATACATACATACATACATACATACATACATACATACATACATACATACATACATACATACATACATACATACATACATACATACATACATACATACATACATACATACATACATACATACATACAATGAATGCATAATGGATATTTTAAGTCCAAGTTACATACATATACCAAATGTACTAGTTCACACCAAACGGAACTAAATGTGTTGTTTCTGGATTCTACAGGAGAATATTACAATCCAGATGGATACGTAATATATATTTTAAGTTCAAGTTCAAACTCATAAAATATTTTTTTTATAAATACGATTCTCTAACCTTTATGATAATGTCAATAACTCTAAATACTGACAAAATAATGCTTATACATCAGTGAAATCATTTAATAATCAAGTTAAGAAGATATCATAGGATAGAATTACGAAACAAAAGTTATGTATGACTAATACTTGAAATGTAAGAATTAAATGTATAATGACATACCTCCAACTCATCTTCAGTCTTAATCATTGCCTCACTTTTGTCCCTTGCAGTCATGAGGATGCATATTCGGTCACAGCACTAATTTACACAAGGTCATTTGTGTACATACATCTCTATCTTCAATATATATATATATATATATATATATATATATATATATATATATATATATATATATATATATATATATATATATATATATATATATATATATATATATATATATGTGTGTGTGTGTGTGTGTGTGTGTAACTATGTTGTGCTCAAACGCTATCACTAGCTGCATAAATAAAAGTGATTCTATACGAATGAATTAACGAACGAATGACGAATAACTTATTTTTCCTATGGCTAGCCATTGTCTTAATAGTCTGAAACAATATACGATTATTTAATTCAGTATTGCAAAGCAAATCTTAACCTCCAACTATAGTATATACTATAGTATACATTACATAATAAATTATATGTTTTATTGACCAAAATATAACAAATATCGTACATAGGCCTTGCTCAAATATTTGTTTCAATGAATTAATTTAAATTTTTGCTTTAGTTATGAAACTTTTACATTATTTTATTTCATTTGTTTGCTTGTGCGTGTAATTCAAATGTTAACTGACGTGCTTAAATTAGACGTTTGCATTTATTTATGAAATGAATATCTTTTAAATAGGAAATAAATGGGAAAAATACGAAAAGGAGACCATTTTGTATTATTCACTATAGTTATGTTTTCATAATCTTGGTGATATAAACAATAACTAATTTGAATCAGATTCCATCCACTGGAACTCCGTAATCGTTGGTCGTTGTAGAAATATTACTACATATAAACCAGTCCTTTTTAAGTGTTTCCTATAAAACTAATGGTGAATCACAGAGCAGACGACATTTATATAATTTTGTTTTTAACTTAAGATTGTGGCCCTAGGTTACGTTGTACACAATAATGCAATAGTGCGCGTGCCTTGATAAGCTTCGTGGAAACCTCGATCTTCTGTAGTGTGATCCTTTTGGTATGACCTGGCACCCTCACCTCTCTAAACGGAGATCACGATGTGTTCTACACTTTAGGCGCAATACCCAAATGATATGCTTAGGTCGTTTCATATGAACAAGTACGGGGCGTGATAGTTCGCTAAAGCTTTAGCGGAGAGTAAAACACAGCTATGCAGGGGGAAACTATGTCAAATGTAACGAATTCTCAAGCACGTATCTCTCTATCGATAAAATAAACTCTTAAAACAAGTCTCCTCCCCTTAAGCCGTACTTGATTGGTTCATAAAAATGTCAGTAGTAGAGCGCCGAGTGAGAATCCACTCCACGTGAGCGCGGAGGGATACGAGGAGGGCAGAATTGACAGGCAAGTGATCAGTAATGAATGGCGTCAAGAGCCAATAGAATTAAGCTTGCATTCACTCTGGTTATGCCCTCTGTAGTCGGAGGGTATGACCAAACGACAGTTATTGTCACTCATAAATACACTTCTTGAACTTAAATGACACTGTCAGCCATATATGGAAAAGTCGCCATAGAAACTTTACTCTTTCAATGCTAATGTCAGAGTTCAAACCAGATAGAGTGCAGGTGGTGACCGCGCACTCCCCTATTGCATTAAACACGATTACTCCGCGCTACAAGCACTGCAGTTTCAATATCTAGTTCTTTCAGTATGCAGATTATATTTATGATCCCTCACATGGTTAAAGGGCGCATCTTCAATTGCTCCACTGCACTGTGAGTGTAGCCTATACAGTCAGTGAGCGTATTTGCTTTAAGAGGACTTGGACTATAGTGTCACTCTATCGTTCTGTAGCAGATGACATATACTTGGCTCACTACTTACACAGTGAACTTATCATCTGGAGAACTTAACCTATAACACAGAGTAGTTCCGCCAGTTTGATCAGTCAGCCCGCCACTATCATGGCGATGACAGCGGCTGCAAATCCAGTGAATTCATGGCGGGACCCAACAGACGATTTAGGGGGCACAACACCCACTGCTCCCCAAGCCCCCACTCAACCTCCACCCCAGCAGACGACGCCCACGGCCGTCACGCCCACGGCCCAGTCCGTGTCCCAAGCTCCGGCGACATCACAAAATGGTACTACAACAACTACAACAACGAATTCAAATGGAAGTTCTACTCCCGAAAACAAACAACAACATATTGAGTGTGTTGTATGCGGGGATAAGAGTTCCGGAAAACATTATGGGCAATTTACATGTGAAGGTTGTAAAAGTTTCTTCAAGCGTTCTGTACGTAGGAATCTAACTTACACATGTCGTGGAAACAGAAATTGCCCCATGGACCAGCATCATCGCAACCAATGCCAATACTGTCGGCTCAAAAAGTGTCTGAAAATGGGAATGAGACGAGAAGGTAGGCCCACATTATTTCATACTATAAGTGTTTGTTGTTTTATTTATATCCGCTATAAGATTATCTATATTGCTTGATACAATGTAGTTTTCCTCTTTTATCTAGGCACGCTCGTTATGTCAGAAGAAAGTCTGGTCTTGTTTTACTTTTCCAAACACTCTAACTGAAGTTAGAATGATGTCGAGTTAATCGTATTTTAGTTATATTACATAAAACCATCTGATCATATATATATATATATATATATATATATATATATATATATATATATATATATATATATATATATATATATATATATATATATATATGTCTGTGTGTGTATGTGTGTGTGTTGCTTAATTTCATTTAATTTATTTATGCCGGTAATGCAGAACACGTCGAGGTAAGGTAATACCCGTTCTTTATGCATAATTGGCTTTTATGTAAAAGACTTCAAAACTCTTGTCGCATTTCTAAACTGTAATATTTTATTCGTAATTGTCACATTACATCCATTTTTCTTGTTAAAATCGAACCCTTTAACCCTCAGTGCATGCAGTGCGTGTTTTTTCCATTGAAATAATATTATCCAGGTCATTTCACACTCTACCTCATATTGTAATTATATCTGCCGCACATAATCACTAATAATCGGGCGTAATGAGTATGAAATTATTGAATTTTCTACTCGTGACTTTTGCATCTATTACAAGGTGTTGCTGAAAGGCTAGATTTGGTTCTTTGATTATAAATGCCATTTTGCAATACACCTGGTCGTATTCATGTTTATTTAGGCCCTATTATGGTTATTAAAAATATTTATATATTAGCCGATGAGTTCTAAAAAATGCAATTACAGTTGAATATGTTGAATGTTTCAAGAATTTTTTGATAAAGTCTTGAATTAAATATTGTCGCATGACTAAAGTAATTGTTTGTTTCATATTGCATATTCTATTATAATTTTACAATGTAAATGATGCCTTTGCTCTTTGATACTTTTTAGCAATCATGGAAACTTGGAAAAAGATTTTACAAAGTCCATATCTCTGATATTTGTAAAGGATAATGTGTTTGAACAAATCGAGTTTTGAAAGCTTCCTATGCATGGAGTTGGAAGAGAAACCTAGTAAAAGAAATTGCATTTTCATCCAGTATATCTGCATATACCTTGAACAGAGTCGAGAACGGCTGTTACAAGCTGTTAAAATTGTTGCTCCATTTTTGAAGTGCTTTAGACGGTGACACGAATGCTAGATAGACAGTGAAATGTATATAGTCTGACATTTGACCTAGACTGAATACCGTGTCAGGAGTGGAGAAAACACAGGTGCTGTAGTGCTTTTGATATATCAGACCTGTAGCTCGCCTGCTCCATTTAAGTAACGTTATTTTGCACTTGTATGTAACATGCATATTTCAATTATATTACTGAATACGTATCGATATGTTCTTCTTTCTTAACATATTTTAGCTTTTAACTTTATTATATATTTATAACAGCTTCGTTGATAATATAATGCTAAAATCATCAGAAGAAAAAAAAAACGTTGCATTAAAGATGAGAACTAGATGAAAAGAAAAGTGTGACATCGATGTGTGTCCTTGCCGGCGTCCCAAAAATATTCATTTGTAATGAGAAAGCTCGTTCACACATTCAGATGTTGCATTCAGACCATATAGAAAGCAGTTCACAACGACAAAAACAGAATTATTTTACAAATAACCCAACACTATTCAAACTGATTTCAATTCTAATGTGTTGGAAGATTTTTCTTTCTCACAAGTTAGCCATACGATGGTGTTAAGCTGTGTACGTATTTATTTATTTATTTAAGTTTTCAAATAATGCCTTTGTTTATTACTTTGCGTTGTATGTTGAAGTATGCCAAAAATGTATTTTGATTTGACTTGGTGGGATGAACTTTATCTAAGTTATTGTAATTTTCATTGCACCATTTATTATTTAGAAGCAGAGATCTCTAATGACATCAAGACTTTTTCCGACTGTGACCCTTTTCAAAAATATTTCAAAATTACAATTCATCGGCTAATATGAAAATAAGTTATGAAATTTTAAAAAAAGAAGATTAAAATTTTGATAACCAAAGAAATAAGTTATTTTATTCCTGTCAGAAAATGAACTAAATATTCCTTGATGAAATTTGATATGGTCGACGATTGTATATTTCACCTTCGTTTTTCTTTTCAAGATGCAAAAATAACACAGCTCGGGAAAGGTCGTCCTTATATAGAAAACCACATTTTGACATGTAAGTCTTTTGTATATATTCAATAAAAATTCTCAAAAAAAGAAATTTCCTGTTTAATCTTGAATTTAAATATAACAAATAGATTAATGGATTAAATCGGAGAATACTATTTTTGTTTTTTTTTCCTAACAGGTCTTCCATATGCTCGTTTTGCATTTATAATGTTTGGACTTTCAAACGGTTATATTTAAATATAGTTATAGCAGTTGTAATTGATGCAGTTTAAAAATTTGTAGACATTATAATATGGGAGAAAGTGAACACTTTAGTCGATAATCGATTCTTTTTTTTGTATTTTTTTAATATTCAATTTAGGCTAATCTTGTAACAAAAGATACGAGAAAGAATCATCTCAAAATCTTTTCTTTATCAATACAAATTGTGAAACGTTCCTTTCAAATACTTTTTAAAAATGTTTTCATTCTTTTGTTGAAAAATAAGTACGATAATTCAAACATTTTACTTAAAATGGCCTTGCTATATTTTATATATTGGTCAATTTTTTACAAAGGGAGGAAATAATGTCAGTTGTTTTGTTTCTTTGTTGTATTTTGTTCCACCTGGCAGTGAAGGCATTTGATTATTCCAGTAAAAATATGCGGTATTAAAGTAAATGTGGACATGTGTGTAAATTGAACTAGTCGCCAGTCATTGCTAATATATGTTTCAAAAAATGGTATTAACTAACTTCACTATCATAAGTAAATGTTATGGCAAAAACTAACATGAATAATAACTGTCTCTATCAATAATTTACCATTTACATGGTATGTATATAAAATAGACATGTACAAGTCTGTCAAGTCTCAAGACACTTTGTATCGTATGTCACTTTTATGTACTATGTCTGAAACGCATTTCTAGCCACACACAAAAAAATCCCAAAGCATCGAGAATGTTTGATTAAACCATAATTGTTTGCAGTTGATTGTTGAATATCGGAAGAATAGAAAATCTGCTGTCCAAAACATAAGTTAAAAATATTACTAACAGTAATTACCTTTGTCGTTATGGAAAGAATTATTCTCAAACGTTTCCTGTAATCTGTTGGGGCTTTAAAAATATATAAAAACAGAACACCATTAAAAATATATTTTAGTGACGTTTAAATATTTAATGTACAGCTATGTTACGTACCTACTTGTGTCAATTTAGAATTTATTTTACACTAACTAAACAAATTTTATGTTCCTTTTCAGCTGTGCAGAGAGGACGGATTCCTCCATCCCAACATCCCTTTCCTGGTCAAATGGCTTTTGCAAATGGCGATCCTCTCACAGGACATACTTATTTGTCAAGTTTTATATCCATGCTTCTTAGGGCAGAGCCTTACCCTACGTCACGGTATGGCCAATGCATGCAGCCTAACAATATAATGGGGATAGAAAATATTTGCGAACTGGCAGCAAGACTTCTTTTCAGCGCTGTGGAATGGGCAAGAAACATACCATTCTTTCCAGATTTACAAATAACGGACCAAGTCGCCCTTTTAAGGCTAAGCTGGAGTGAATTGTTCGTTCTGAATGCAGCACAGTGCTCTATGCCCTTACACGTGGCCCCTCTGCTGGCGGCGGCAGGATTGCACGCAAGCCCTATGGCCGCAGATCGAGTGGTTGCTTTCATGGATCACATTCGTATCTTCCAGGAACAAGTTGAAAAATTAAAAGCACTGCATGTGGATTCAGCCGAATACAGTTGCTTAAAAGCGATCGTACTATTCAGTTCAGGTAAGGGAATAATTTAATTGTCAGTTTGTTAATCTTTCCTCTATAAACTGATACTCATTTTCTTTTATCAATAGAGAAAAGAAGAAATTTAAACGACCAATCCTTTATATCTCAAGAATACGTTAATTTAGCATTGGTATGTACTTAATTACTAATAGCTACATTTATTTGAAAGAATCTTCTCATTCTTTGTAAGTGGTACTCCATTCAGTAGATATTTACTTTATTCACATAAATGTACCCACTTTTTATTAGTTTTTAATTAATAATGAAATTTAAAGATTTGTTTCCATCTTATATATATATATATATATATATATATATATATATATATATATATATATATATATATATATATATATATATATATATGTGTGTGTGTGTGTATGTGTGCGTGTGTGTGCGTGCGTTCGTGTGTGTGTGTTGTTTATTGTTAATTGTTTTACACATATAATAATATGATTTAGTCACTGCAAATGACCAGATATAATTGTGTGTCTTCATGATTTCAAAGATGGATATTCCACAATAGGGCCATCCTTCATAAGTCCATTTATTAAATGAAGAGATATGCAAGGGCGTAATCTTTTTCTGAAAATTCTGCCTAGATTACACAATCGGGCAGTAATAAAATTTAACTGCATTTTGATAATATTTGGAAGAAACTTTGAAATTTTAATTCGAATTTGTTCCAAAAACGATGAAATGAACTAACTTCCGTTTTGCTTAATAAATAGAAGTTATATATATATATATATATATATATATATATATATATATATATTCTGAAAATTGAAGGCACCGAAGCAATAGAGACCTAGGGGTGGCTTTCTGTGATGGGCATCATCATTTGTAAAAACTTGTACAATAGTCTCAAAATGCTTATACAAAGTTCCTTGTCTCTTCTAGATCGAAAACCAGAGCCAACCCCAAGGTCCCTGACAAATGGGTACAGTAAGTAATCATATTTATGTTTTTCTCTATATAAGCCTTTGCATAAATCTTCAGTGATTGAATTAGTTAATTGAAGTAATTAATTAATTAATTATTGAATATCACATTCATTGTATTGGTTTACATCTTTTTTAACACTCTTCCTAACCTCTACGATTCAAAATGTTCTTATTAGAATCATGTGAATACATACACTACTACTACTACTACTACTACTAATAATAATAATAATAATAATAATAAATTTCTTAAAACTTAATTATATTATCTTGGTTAATTTAAACCACATGCAAACAGTTCCGGTGTTGTGTATTACGAAGCCATTACGTGAAAAATGATGAGGAAACATTTAAAGATTTACACACAAAAATCGAGCAACGATTTAATAAAATTAAGTTTGCGACTGGTAGATATTGACACATAAGTAGATATTGAAATAATGAGAGAATTCCTAACCTATGCATCCAGCATTATCTTTACTTCTTACTATAACTATACAGGTTGTGGATAACCTATTCAGACCGCAAGCCCTTGCGACCCAATTCAAAATTTCTGTTTCCTCGGGTTTTCGGTTGATATCAGTAGATTGTTTTCACCTCAGAATTAGATGTGATAAGGTGGCTTTGTGACAATTTATCCTCTCAAATATAAATAAATTGCATGTTTTCTAAAGTAAATCGCCAATATCTACCCATTTTTTTTAAAATAGATGTCTGAGATAATTAGGGTTTTATTGCAAAGATTTTTGATGCTGTTAGTTCAATCTTTATGACTTAAGGCGGTTTTAAAGACGATTGGCTGACCACACGCTGTGTTTGACGATGATTGGCTGGCCACATATTCTGATTATGCTTCGGTTGTAAAGAATACAATTCTCAGCGTAGAAATGACCCAAGGCACCGAAACGTTCTTGGGGTTGAAAGAGCAGAAATGTATAGAAAGTAAACTAGTAAAGAATTTTCAGGACCAGAAATATAATTAGGTTTTAAAGGCATTCCCGTTAACAACAACAGCACCAATAATAATAATAATAATAATAATAATAATAATAATAATAATAATAATAATAAGCGAGGCACAACTAATATCTATCTATCTATCTATCTATCTATCTATCTATCTATCTATCTATCTATCTATCTATCTATCTATCTATCTATCTATCTATCTATCTATCTATCGCACGCGCGTGTGTTTGTTGTGTATGTGTGTTTCAATGCATTCGTGTGGTATTAAGAATTTAATTTATAATTTGTGAAAACAATATACAAAGAATAAGCGAATTGATCAAGTTGAAAGGGGTTCACTTTCGCATAGGAGCTCCAGAACATTTTGTCTCGTGTGAAAATATTTTGGTGGCCACCACTTTTTGTTCATATTAGCAGGTTTGATCATGTGAATTGTTTTCTGCATGAAAATGAAACCCCCCGTCAATAAAAAATATTTGTTTTAAAAATTCTATTTCAATAAAGACTTTAATTTGAGATTGATATCCTCATTTGTGGCTAGGATCTTTTAATCTGTATCGCAATAGTGCCATAATAAACATACTTTGTCAGTACCTTTTACCATAACACGTGATGTTAAGAGAATACAAAACATATATTCCAACTCAATTCGTTGTGGTCATTGTTCATTTGAAGCATTTCTTGATAAGGACTGCCGTTGCAAATGTTTCTGGCATTTCGTTTAAATACTCTTCATTGCATAGTTTTATTTAACTGTGTTTGTTTCTTATATGGTCCAGATGTTTATATCACAAACAAAACTTGAACCTAGAACGTAATTTTATAATCTTGCCATATAATTCGATGGAATTTATGCAAGACATTAAGAGTCACCAATGAAATGCCTGAAGCCTAGTATCGACTTTAACAATCACATTGGTGAAAATCATGGCCGGGACACGAGTCTAAAATTTATTAAACAATTTCAGAATAATAAAAGTTGTAAGGAATTATTTTTTGTTGCCATAGTTTGCAGTTTTAAGTTACGTAACAGGATTTTTGTACATTTGTATCAAACTATTTGTACGAAATCAATGGACATGGGGAAACACAAAAGGACAGTAATGAACTGGAATCCTGACACAATTAATACATTATTTTATAGTTATTTTAATTATTTTATAGTTATTTTAACTATTTTATAGTAATTTTATTTTATTTTATAGTTATTTTAATTATTTTATAGTTATTTTAACAGTTATTTTAATTATATTATAGTTATTTTAATTGTTTTATTGTTATTTTAATTGTTTCATAGTTATTTTAATTATTGTATAGTTATTTAATTAGTTTTTAGCTATTTATTAACACGTTTGATCATTAAATCTTGGCATTAAATCAGAAACAAACTATCGTTCAAATACAGCATGTAATCCTTTGATACGGGCTCGTGTATTTCTTTTTTTAAATTTATTTTACGAACTTGTTTATTTGAATGAGATACAATGTCCAGCTGTCAAAGACACGTTTAACAAGTGGATAAAAGCAATTGATTGTTTCCTGGGCTGATTCATACTATTTGTAGTGTGTCTTATAACAATTTACTATAAACCCCACTCCATTCTCCTCACGTCGTAGCGTATCACAAAATTAAATGATTTTCACGTTCACTACGGTATTGTAATCAAAATACGCGTGTTCAACCATTGATGGCTTTAGTCCGCTCCCCTTGAATCTAATAACACCAACAAAATGACCATTGGATCATAGCCATGACCAGTAGTCCTGGGAGATTTAATTCTATAGCGAGTTTCAGACAAAATTGCTGGCATTTTCTGTACCATATTTTATGGTTGATACGTTTTTAGAGTACCGTGCCTGTGCATATTTATTTTTTTCGGTATTACATTCAAGACTGTATTTCACCAATAATAAATGACATAAAACAGTAATTAAACACAATTGTTCACATTTATTTATATTTATAAAAATATTTTGTTTCGATCTTGCGGTCGTTCAAAGAATATATTATTTTAAGTTCTATCCCTTTGCATATTGTGAATATTTCAATTATAATATTACTGAGGTATGTAGGAGTGAAATGTGCAGACCAAAGCATGGACGCTTATTGAGGTATGAGCGAAATGTGCAGACCAAAGCATGGTAACCTTATTTAGGTATGTAGGAGCGAAATGTGCAGACCAAAGCATGGTAAGCTAATTTAGTTATGAAGTGAAATGTGCAAACCAAAGCATGATTAGCCTATTGAGGTATGGATTGAAATGTGCAAACCAAAGCATGATTAGCTTATTGAGGTATGGCGTGAAATGTGCAGTGCACAGTAAAGCATGGTAAGCTAATTGAGTGAGATATGGAGTGAAATGTGCAGACCAAAGCATGGTAAGCTGATTGAGGTATGGAGTGAAATGTGCAGACCAAAGCATGATAAGCTTACTGAGGTATTTGGGAGTGAAATGTGAAGACCAAAGCATGGTAAGCTTATTGAGGTATGGAGTGAAATGTGAAGACCAAAGCATGGTAAGCTTATTGAGGTATGGAGTGAAATGTGAAGACCAAAGCATGATAAGCTTATTGAGGTATGGAGTGAAATGTGAAGACCAAAGCATGGTAAGCTTATTGAGGTATTTGGGAGTGAAATGTGAAGACCAAAGCATGGTAAGCTTATTGAGGTATGGAGTGAAATGTGCAGGATTAAGCATGATAAGCTTACTGAGGTATTTGGGAGTGAAATGTGAAGACCAAAGCATGGTAAGCTTATTGAGGTATGGAGTGAAATGTGAAGACCAAAGCATGATAAGCTTATTGAGGTATGGAGTGAAATGTGCAGGATTAAGCATGATAAGCTTACGAGTCACAAATCCCGTTTCTTTGGTTAAGCTTTGTTGAAGAATATTTTTTTATTACAAAATCACAACGTATTACAAATAAAACAAAATCCGCGAAATTTAAATTCTAAAATTTATAAACAAAGTTTACAGCGAAAATTACAATGGTGGACTTTGTAATCTTCATAAAAATTAAAAGTATAGATTCCATATACGATTGGCCTGCTTAGACGGGTGTCGTTTTTCAGTGCTAATTACCTGACTGCAATCACTACCTACAATATGACGCAATTCATACCTGCTCTTCGGATGAGTTTTGCAAACGTGTTATTTATTCTTTTCATTCAACAAAATTAGGCAAATATCTCAAATTCGATATGCGTGCATAAAATAAATAAGCAACGTTCTGGGTGCTAAAGGAATTCCCATAAAAAAATATTCCATTGCAAAGAAGCAAAATTCCTTCTTCATAACCCGATTTTTTGGGAAAACAACACAATTACGTGCATAACTGATTGTTTACCGCGCGTGAATCTGAAGAAAATGAGAAAACTGATCTGTACGGTTCAGGATTCATTCCCGTGCTTTGGTCAACTTTCCCACGCGGTCAATGGCTAAGTTTAGTTTGCTTAGTTATCTGCCACACAGGAATCCTTATGACAGCTTCTATTTAATTTATTGAATTAACTTCCCTTTATCATCATGAAGGTTTTTGCGGATGCAAATGCGTCTTTTAAAGAAATAGGGACTCCTGCTATCTATAGAGAATATTTACACGTTTCAGTTCGGATTAGCAACAAAGTTGGACCTTGGCGTTAAACAAATTTACAAAATCTTGATATCATATTTTTAAAAACTTGATTAAATCCTACGTATATAAAACAATACCTTTTATATCAAAAACGTGTTCAGTAACACCTTTCACATTTTCCTTGTTTGGATATCACTTGAGTGTTCCAGCACAGTGTGTATACACGATAAAATAAAAACCCAAAAAATAGACTCGAAGAAGCTGAGATACTTTTATGTGCTTAATCTTTCAAAGGGTCATAAAAAATCGAGTATAACCAATGCAAATGATAATAAATGCCTTTTTAGAAATCAAAGGCTGCGTGCGCTTTGAACATTTAAGACACGGTCAAGACTTTGAATTAATTGTGTAAGAGGCTAATTAATGTTTTACACTAACAACAGTGGCACATATTTTGTTATCTTACTATACGTCATCGTGGTTTATTTCTTTCTTTTGTTTTATCTTTCTCGTTGTTCTCTTGATTTTTGAGATTGTTCATGTCTCACGAAGAGTATATATCGAACACTCATGGTTTTATTCATAGCAAACAGTTTTTGCTGTTACTGTTTTCCACAAGGAACTTTTAACTTTCAGTTTATTTTCTCTCGCATTCAAACGATTGATGTCTCTGCTTCTTTGTAAACGTATCAAATCATTTCCAGTTATTGCAGCACAATCTACTTGCGTTAATTTAGGACAACATTTGCATCATATTTATATTGTCAGCAGTTTAGAAATCGCCTTACGATGCCGAGTTTCTGATCCATTCATTTGCGGTTAATCAATTGCTTAAATGCACTACATAATCATTTCATTCTCTACAAACAAATCGCCTGACTGCCCCAGCATTTCCTGGTTTCGCGCCACAGATATCCTTCAATCTGCATGTAATCTACCTGTCTCTTTTTCTTTTTCTCAGTATCAATATTGTCTCAAAGTGTGGGAACCCGATTTCCAGGCTATCGTAGTAAATTCATCATCGTCTGGATTCGATTGTGCCCCGATTCAGCCATAAACTATATTTAAACTCTACCTTGTAATCATCATTATATCGTTCTTTGTCATGCTCTAATCTGGCATTATTTCCGTTCGTTCCCCACCATTAGCCAAGGCTCAAAGTGAGATGCTTATCGGTACATCTCAGTCATTTATTATTAAATTCTTCCTCACAAGTCTGAATATATCTTTGAAAGGGAACAATTGGGTGATGCTAAAATACCGCGATTAAAGTATTATCTCTCAAAAGTTAAATATTAGCCTTGTCCTTTTTTGATTCATTATTTGCTTTGAACGTCACGGTGGATATTTAACTTCATTAAATAAAGGTCTGGTGCTATGGGAACCTCGTCTGCGTCAATTTTATTACGAAGGAAAATGTTCCGACTCCATATGTAGAAATCTTATATAAAATATATTCATGCATTATTATAAAAGTAGAAAATGTTGTGCCAGCAAACGTTTAAAAGGGTCAATATAGTACATCAGGTGGTATATTTCAATGTTACCCCTTTCCAATTACAATTTTTGGGGATGAATTAGCAACATCCTGTACAACAACAATTGATTTGAAAAACAAGACAAATTGACACTAGCGTATTTAGCACCACATAGCGAATGGAATACACAAAATCAAGACTTTGCTGGTGGACACGGAGAGTGTCTGAGTTCACTAAATTGTTTTTCAATGACCGAGAATAAATCACCCAACCCCCCAACCAACAGGCGTAAGCTTTATGTGATCTTTGCTTCAACAAATAATACGACACTGCTGCCGCAAAATCAATGATGCTACCAAATCAACTTTAACAATTTGAAGACTTGTTATGTCTTGCAGTGACCTTGATAATATGTTGATCCTAAACTTAAAAAAAAAAAAATCACAGGTTCAAGATATACTATCGGTACTCCAAAGTTTCCACCATTGGTGGAATACTGGTTTGATCTTGTATCCATTAATGTAGCAGCCATGTGTTATTCACACCCGTTGTTGTCGCCCCCGCCCCCTCCAAATTAATCAGTGTTTTCCCTAAGGGTCCAAGACAGAGAGTCAAAAGCCTCCTTGGTGTCAAAACTGGGGGTCAGACTGAGTAAAAAACAAATGTTGGTATCAAAACTTGGGGTCAAATTAAAAATGTGGGGGTCTCTGAAGGAAACACCACTTTAAATCCTTTCGCTTAGGTTTGTAACAAGACATCCATACCATTTTAGATTGGAGTTTCCTTAGTTTGTCAGGTAAAGGTTAAGGAAACGTCTTACAAACACATACACAGTCTCTCTCTCTCTCTCTCTCTCTCTCTCTCTCTCTCTCTCTCTCTCTCTCTCTCTCTCTCTCTCTCAAAATGTCCTTTAACTGTTCAAGCTTAATATCTCACAGAATAGTCCGCCATTTTGAATATATCATCCGATTTTCGGACGAGCACGATACACTGACAAAAACAGTTATATCAAATACAGAGAAAGAAACACAAGCTATTTTAAGCCTCAATGTCCTCTGCAATCACATGTTAGGAAACAAACGATTCTTGTGTATATAATGTCCATTTTAACTGCCCAGGGGTCAGTATGTGACAATGCAGCAAAACCAATAGTTGCAGACAATATAAATCGAATCATTTCTTCATTATTTTTAGTTTCTGCACAAATTGCAGGAAAAACATTTAGGATTATATGCATGAATTTAATAGATTGTTCAAATGTGCTAGAGTGTTATTTTCGAGACCAATCATTTTTCAAGACTGTTTTTCGCGCATGTATCCGGATGTTGTCTGCCAAGATCGCACAACTACGATTAGCCCCGAGTCTCTCTGTGACGAGGATGCTTTGACTGCAACTGCTTGGAGACTTTGACTTTAATTATGTCGCCCCATTAACAACTTGAGGATAACTTCGTATCGTAGCCCCGACTTATCCAAATGTCAGTCGAGAACACGATTTCGTACCAAACGTAGAAATATGTATGCCTTGCTTTAAAAAGACAAATTATATCAATGATGTCGCACTTTGTAAGCAAACGCATCTTAACATGATAAAATATACCTTATGCTTGGGAATACCATACAACGAATAATTCTCCTTGTTTATATGGATACAATGAACAAGTGTGTTCATTTCTAAAACATGAGGTTACCTACAACACAACTGATATATAATCTTTATTTCCATTGTTTACACTAGTTAAATTAACATGGTTAGTAAATAGACTTCATGACAGCGATGGTGATTCTAATTACCTCGAAGTCTATCATGCCGTTTTAATGTGCAAATCTACTATCTTCCATACTAAAATCGTTGACGTGCCTGATTGGGTGATCGTTAATATTAATCTATTTATTAATGTTGCGTTTTGTACACTATCAAAGTAGTTGGAAGGCCTCTGTCGTTACTGCAAAATACGGTAATCTGCAGTGCAGTTCCTACATACATATACATGTCGATGCATCTGCTTCCACACTTCTGATCAACGTGCGCAGGATTTCTATTTACCATTTTCCTGCAGGGCAGGACTAAATTCATTAATCTAGGTTACGAGGTTTAACGGCATGTTACATCATCAGAGACCGCATATATTCTCAGCAAGCGGTAACAGACTAAAAAAAAAATATCTGCAAAGTGGGATGTTTCACAGAGGAGCACTAAAGCAAGAGCCCCATAGTTAAGTAGTATTTTACTGCGGCTCCCAAGCTGAAAGTTGAAGTCAAGGGGTCTCGATCCATGAAACGTAGACTGGGGGATTTGGCAGTACGAAAAATAAAAACAAACTAGTTTGGGGTTGGAAGATATCTTTTTTACATGTCCATATCGGATAAAAAAAAAAGTTTAAAAAAACGAATTCATCACACGAGGTCATGGGCTTTCATGAGAACTACGACCGGAAAACATGTATTGTTAATATTTCTTTTTTATAAAGGCAAATATTCTATACAAAGAATTA